>CM076581.1:1104891630-1105153363 GCA_034641835.2 Pinus albicaulis
TAGGTCAAGCTAGAAAGTTCGAGCTGGTTTCTCAAGAAGTAAAGTGATATCCAAAATTTTGCACACCATTACCACAAAAAAATTATGTGCATGTACGACAATGAGCATCACCACTAATGGCTAGTCATCAACTCTAATCACATATAATAAAAATTAGGACTTGGTGCTTTAATGTGATTAGAGACTAGGGAAATTGTGTAATGGATCTAACTTGTTCTATTTTGGAACAACTTATGCATATCAATTCTTCTTTCCATGCTAAAGAAATATAGGTGGTGTTATAGAAATTATGAAGCATTATGTTATGATTTTTTCATCCAATCAAATGGTTCTATACTAATTTCAAAAAACTTAATCAAATGTTTCATACTAATTTCAGGATTTTTTTTATAGATGTAGACGTTGCTTACAAATTCATTTTTCCATGTTAAACAATATTATATTATTTTTTGCACCTTATCAATATTGAATATTATGAAGCTTTACATTTTGATTTGATATTTAATGAATTTTTTCTATTAATTTAAAAAGACTTTCCAAAGAATTTATTTTTCTATCTATAATATGTATTGTTATAAAGCATCCAGAGTTGCCACTAGGGTAAAAGGTGATCTGCACAGGTGCAACCCTAATGGCTTCTTCGGCTCTGATCTAATGTTATTCATTTTGGGATCTAGATATCACTCAAGACTTGTGACTCTCATTCTATCACCCTCTCTAGCAGTTGGCAATGGATACAGGATTGGTGATGGCCTCCTCCTGAGCACATGAAAAACGTGGATCACCTCTCGCACCATGAAATCTTCTAGGTCGAACCTTAGCCTCTCGCAACCTTTCGTCGCCTTCTAAGGGAAATATTATAGTGTTCCTGTCCCTCTGGAAAGAGGAAGCCTCGACCCCTTCAAACCTGTCTCGAATGTCAAATTGCATGCTTCCCCTTGCATGACCAGCCACAAAATACTCCCCCTCAAATGGTACATCAACAAGGCCATACCATCCTTCAAGCATGTGGTACTTCAAGGCAGTATCTAGAATTTTGTCCTTTAGTTGTATATAGAATTCTATCCTTCAATATTTTTATTCATGTTTCTTATTGTTTCCATTATGTTATTGTTTCGGGGAAAATCACCCTAGAGGTTTGTTGGGTCAAAACCTCCACAGATTAGGGCATGCTATTTAGAAGGACTCACACACAACCATACTTGAATGCAAAAAACTAGATAACAACGATAGCAGAACTCACCCGTAGTCCTACGTTCGATGTAGATCCCGCGGGGTCCAAACCCCCAACAACCCTTCTTCCTCCTTCAACCTAGAAAACACGAAAGAACGTGCACGGAAACCTAGTTGTACATCATATACTTCTTCTAAACGTTAGTGTAATCCATGTGAAACACTATATAAACCATAATAAATGTTTAAATAATAATCTTTTCACATATACAAATAGATATCAACATGTAGGTTCAGGAACAAGATGGTTCTTCATTATTACGAACAGCATGTACAGAAGTAAAGAGTGGAGAGATCACCTGAATCCTTCCACGATCTTCGAGCAGACCATCGTCCGGATTCATCCCGCCCTTGCCTCGCTAAGATCCTTTCTAGACTTGTGCACTCGAGATGACATATAAATGGATGAACATCTCTATGAAACAAGGGTTTCCTGTTATAAATCTAGGAAAGTGCAGGAGGCACGGGGATTCAGACTTGAACTGGGATTCCAACAGAGTATAATGTCTGTAAAATTTCTCTCTCCCTTAGGCCATGCACATGAGGGGCTTTTATACTCCCTCAAAGTAGTTTCAATCAGTTGGAAACAGTTGGCCACGTGCTGGGGTGGTTGAACTACCAGAGTAACCATCAACCCAGCCCGAAAATAGGGATTTTTTATATATTTTTTAATGATTTTAATTGCATACGCGGAAACGTACATATGGACTCGCGTATACACGTGGAAAAGTCTGGGCATAACCGCGTATGGGAATTTTAACACTGTTTTTAGTGAATTTTGTTCAAGTCTGTAGGAATGGGTGCCCAAAGCCATAAAAGAAATCATGAATCATATGAAGGTGAAAAATGATGCTATAACAAATGCCCCCTAATATATGAGGTCAGAAGGGGTACATGATGGCCGAAATGTATTATGCACATAGAAAGAACTTCGCAAGGACAAGAGAGGACTTCACCAGATTTCAGCCTGCCAAAAACCAATGAAAGAAAATAGAGAGTCAACTCATGCTGAGGCGGGCATACCCATGCTCAGTCAAAAATACATCATATGGAAAGTATTGAATAGATCCAACATGTATACAAGTATAGCTGAACTGAAAGTACACAATGAATCATTTGAGCATGGCCCGGAAATATAAGTCTGAATCAATGTCCAAGTATCACATATAGAAAGCTGATCAAGGATGCTGCAACTGGATGTCTGGTATATAAGTAACTGAATCTCCAAGTACCAAATCATAAAGGGTAGATCTCATGGTACAATCACGCAACTCGGGAGCCAACATATAAGATGTTGTTGTACTGAACTGCAACATATAAGGGTGGACGGCATCACTGGCAGAAACTGAATGGACTGTCAAAAGTGAACCGAGAAATGCTGATGCAACCCGATGTCTTCATCGATCACTATGGCACAATTCTACACAATGGGAATAAATGAGCTGAAGTCGACCATGTGAGAAATCGTTGGATTACCGGTCAATGATGTATACTGTTAACCAATGCGAGACAACCCACCAATAATGAAAATGAGTGTCAAGGTGCCCCAGTACAATCTAACAAGTGCGAATGAATGAGTTGAAGTCGAACACTTGAAAGAATCTACCGATCAGGAGGCAATGATGAATCCCCACTGTCGATAGCGAAGAGTCTGCCACTGATGACTGCAAACCCTAAGGTACTGACAAAAAGACTCTAGACCTTATTCCCAGAGCAATGAGTCGGAGTCGATGGGAAAAGATCTGCTAGAAGGAAGGCATTAAGGCATCCCACATCAGTCCAGCGTGAGTGTAACCCGCAGGCCAAGATTTGGAAGGAATCGGACGAAGTAGAGTGATGGAACCAAAACTGAAGTACGTTTCCGACATGCACAAGATGAAGCTAGTGCACGAAAGAAACCCTCTAAACCAACCAATAATGAAAGTTGACACAGAGGCGAGATATCCACCGATAGGGTCAAATGGAAATCAAGGTACTGCATGAATCCCAAGTGTGATAATGTATGCTGACGTCGAACACAGGGGAAACCACTCAGTCAAAGACCCATAATGATGATCAAATGCTGAGCACAAGGTCACCTATCAATGATGGAAATAGGGCCAGGGTGCAGCTCTAGGTTTGCTCTTAGAGCAATGTGTCGTAGTCGATAAGAGACAAACCCGCCAGCAAGAAGTCAATGGAGACCTTCTCAAACCAGCACGAGCAGAGGACCAAAACATCTGATGTGATAGAACAAGATACTAACAAGACCGGGAAGGCCGACTAAATAATGATTCAAGAGACACCGCAGAATGGCCGACTCTAGTTAGACTTCCCTTGAACAAAAGCACGACTCATGATGACCATGGCAGTGAAAAGTGACACTGTAAAAGTTTGTTATGCAGGAGGCAGAACAAACTCTCCATATGATTGGAAGAGATAACCAACCGAGGGAGGACTGACAAGTGAAACAAGGTAAAGGCTAAACCTAGGTCAAAACTAAAACCATCCCAAATGGAGGAAAGATATATAAGTGTATATGCTTTGTTCAAGGGTGACAAACTGACACTGTACTGCCATCAAATAACGAAGTTACATCCCGTTCCCGCTCTTTTTGTTATATTTGATTTTTTTGTCTTTTTCATATAATAAGCCTAAAAAAGAATAAAAGAATGCTATGGTACAATGGATAGAATGAGTATCAAAGAATCAGATGCACTAGTTCCTGGGATTGGAACAATCCTATGTTCAATGCAAGGTGGCGGAAACTGGTAAGCGATACTCAGAGGAATGTTCCATCCATGGGTAAAAGGGTGTCAAGTCGCGATAGCTAAGTGCATGCAATGGTTAACTTGTATAGATAGACAAGGTCAAAAGTTGGCTTAAACATTGAGTCCAAATGAAGCCGGCTAAAGGCTAGGATAAACAAGTAGCCAATATGCAATGCAGTAATACAACTCAACGACACCAGGGAGCCTCTAGGGTAATAGCCAGAAAAATGATAGTGAGGAAGAAGAAGAATGAAGCTTCAACACATAAGTCATGGCAGGACTAAAGAGAACTCCCAAGCCTACATAAAATGCAGCATGGGCAACAAGTGATAGCAAGGAACTAACTAGGAAGCTCATGTAAAGGAAGGCTCTGCCACCAAGTCATGATTAAATAATCGGCGAGTGAAATGGGTGAATTAATCATGACCTGATGGGATCGAACCTATGGCAAGTGATCATAATGGAGGCTAGTATGCAAAATGCAATGGAAAGTGGATTCCCTAACCTATATTCCAGTGAAGATCATATACCTGCCATGACGGGTCAGCAGTCATGGATCAAAATCTGGAAAAAATCTCAAAAATTGTCAAAATGTACCTGAAAACATACCAAACTGGGCACTTCCAAGCATCTGGGTTATGCAGCTTAAGATAGGTTGAAAAAATAAGCATAACAAATTTTTACGAAAATTTTCAACTTTTTGGGCATAAATAGACAAATTACCTCATATGCTGATTTGGAAAAAAGTGCTCTGGAGAAAAAAGCTTCTTTCATCAAAACAGGAGCAACCAACCGTCAAAATCCACCTAATTTCTCAGGTTAGCTCTTAATTCATCCTTGCTATTCATTTTGTCCGCTCATAAATTAAAATTTAGGAATTTTCACTGTAAAATCTCTTGCTAAAAATCACGGGTTTGCACATACGCGGGTTTGTAATGACCAAGTCGCGTATACACGCGACTGTGCACAAATAAAGTCGCATATGCGCAGCCCAATATGAAAAATGCGTATCTAATGAATGGATTATTGAAATTTGATAGGATGACCATATCATGGAGAGAGCATGAACAAAGTGCAATAGATAATGAAGTCATGCAGAATCAAGCATCACTATTTGTGGATTACTCAAGTTTTTCAAAATGCCAAATATGAAGAGCAATGTCCGGTTGCTCGAAATGCTTGTGAACTATTGGGAACCGGAAGAGGACTGCTTTATGATAGATCAGATGCCTGTACACATTGAAGTGGAAGACATATATTTTATCACTAGACTCTCCCGGAGGGGGGAGCCAGTAGAATTGCATGGTAAGCCTTTGGGAGGGCTCACCGTGGAAGATTACGTCCACGTGTACTGCGTACATGGTTCCAAGAAAGTTGGAACTCAGATTGCAATCAAAGATTTAAGGGATTTGCACATGAAAATCCTCCTTTTCACCATTGGCAGAGTGGCAGGATCTGCCTCCCTACACCAGGCATCCAGGACGCAAATGAGCATAGCAGTGGAATGCTTAACTCATGTATATGATTGGTGCACAGCCCTACTACTGAACATGAAGCAACAATTGACCTCTATATGCAAGACAAAGACAAAACATTTTGGATACGATACAATTTTGATGACATTATTCTTTGAGAAGATTCCAGCACTAAGACCCAGAGTGATCTCTACCATCAGCAGCCCGAGAGACCCAAGAATTACCCGCTGGGCAGACATGATGAAGAGATTGGGGGAAAGTGAAGTTCCCCGGATCACTTGGGATGATGAGTTCTTCCAATGGTGGAGAGAACAAATCATCGCTGTGGACGACTATCCCTATGCTAGGATGGACTTTCATGGCGATCTAGATCTTGTCCTGCCACCAGGCGCAGCATGGGGTACAGTCGGTAAGTTTACAATTTTTGACTTATATAATTTTTTGGATTTTTTCAATGTGTATGAAAAAATGTGAAAAACAAACATGTTTTTGATTGGATTCAAAATGTCTTACAATTTAAAATGATCATGAAATAGATATTGGACCAGTTCGACCTGAGGGATGCCCACGACATAAGCATCATAGGGGCGAAGCGGATACAGTAGATCCAGACAGAACCCTCCAGGCTGTACAGAGGAACTTGGAGGGATTAACCCGCCAAGTACCTATGGCTGCAGTGGAAGATCTTCCTGAAGCCATCCAGAGACAGGTGGTAGGAGTACCCCATGACTGGGTACGGTTATTCCACCGTGTAGCCACTACGATCGTGTTATATAGGAACACAACTTCTGGGCAGGGACCTCAGAAGTAGATAAATATGATGTATCAGATGACTGTATATATTTTTTTGAGACTGAACATGATCGGGCATAAGCCCAATTTTTGTATGACTTATGGATCCAAATTTTTGTATAGTTTTGAACACTCTGATGATATATATACAGTGATGTTTGATGTGATGTAACAAATGTATCAAAATGTATGATGTTTTTGATGATTAAATTTTATTGTATGGAATGATTAATGTGCCAATCAATTGCTTGATTAGCTAATGAGTCTTCCAGCCAATTGTCAGCTCGAGGAACATGAATGAAAGTTAAAAATTGAAATTATCTTTGTAACAAACATACCCTCAAGAACAACCAGAGTAAAAATGGATCTCGAACCCGATAAGTACTGTTCAGCTGTGACACCACCAGCTGAGAGTCCAAGAAAACTACCAACGAATCAATACCCAAAGATATTGCCTCCGAGAGTAGATAAACAACTGCAGTGTATTCTGCTATATTATTGGAAGCAGGACCAATGTAGACCGATCTTGATACTAACAGCTCAACGGATGGATAATGAAGAACCCAAGCCGCGGAAGCTAAGTTCCGGGTGTGTCTACTAGCACCATTGGTGAAACCAAAATGACTCATGACATCCGACACAACCTGCCAAAGCAGATCAAAAACATCACCATCCCATCGAAAATAAAAAAAACAACCAGATATGTACAAAGAAAAACTACTATATACAAAAGCAACATACCAGGCCGAAGCCTAGGCATAATACTTTTTCAAATAGAGCCCATTTCTAGGCTCCGGAAACTCGTTCCCTTCAAATTCAACCAAGGTATATGCTCCTTTTTTAAGGACTTTTTTAATGATAAAGGGGCCATACCACATATATTTAAATTTTCCTGCCCCCAAGGCATCTTTTTCTTGGGCATAGACCAAAACAAGGTCACCTTCTGAAAAAACCCTAGGCTTGACCGCCTTATCATATTGGACTTTAACTCAGTTTTTATGCGCCTCATTCATCGTGGCGGCATCTCGACGCCGCTCATCGAGATGTTCCAGATGAAGGAGCCGTTCTTCAAGACTAGAAGTGTCAGGAAGAAGTTCAACAGCTAATTTAAGAGAAGGAATCTCACATTCAATGGGAAATACGGATTCCAACCCGTGCACTAGCTGAAACGGAGTAAAGCCAGTTGCAGTTTTCACTGACGTCCTGTATGCCCAAAGTGCAGGATATAGCATAATATGCAAGTTGGATCTAGCTTTATCAATTGTCCTTTGAAGAATTGTCTTCAAGGATTTATTCACGGCTTCCACTTGCCCATTGGCTTGAGGATAATACGGAGATGAATGCTCTTGCCGGAAACCTAATTTTAGAGCCAACTCAGCCATCATGCTATTCTGAAAATGACTGCCATGATCAGTGAAAATATCTCTAGGAATACCAAAACGAGCAATAACCTGGTTGAAAAGAAAAAGAGCTGCAGTCTCACCATCATTCCCAAAAGTAGGCATAGCCTCGACCCACTTCGTAAAGTAGTCTATTGCTACAATAATGTACTTGTGACCTTTAGCCGAAGGCGGGTTACAAGTAGTATAATCAA
Source organism: Pinus albicaulis (assembly GCA_034641835.2). Taxonomy (NCBI): domain Eukaryota; kingdom Viridiplantae; phylum Streptophyta; class Pinopsida; order Pinales; family Pinaceae; genus Pinus; species Pinus albicaulis. The sequence continues at coordinate 1,104,899,475 of CM076581.1, forward strand.
TACCCCACTTTGTAAAGGGACCGACAGTAATGACTGGAAAAAGCGGAGCTGGATGAGCGCGCATTTTTCGAGTATAAACTTGACACGGATGACAATTTTTGACCGACTCCATACAATCTTTGAAAATCGAAGGCCAAAAGTACCCAACACGCAAGATCTTTTGGGCTATAGCAAGCCCAGATAAATGACCACCACAAGCTCCACTGTGGCAATCATTCAGCACAGCCTCAGCTTCTTCGAGAGTTAAGCAACGTCTCAGGATTGAATCAACCCCTCGATGGTATAAAGCATCACCAATAATCAAGTAATTCTTAGCCAAGTGACGCAACTTATGACACTCATCTTTCGAAAAAGTAGAGGGAAACTTCGCAGTCTGGAGATACACAATGATATCTCCATACCAAGGATCCTATGGAGAGATAAGAAACAAATGTTCATCCAGGAAGGATTCATCATAGACAATCTCATCCCCACAGGGCAACTCGGAGATCAATTCCGCGAAAACCAATGATTTCTTGGACTTGGCAGACATAAAATCAAGATCAAATTCCTGCAAAATCACAATCCATCTATTATATTTGCCCCCAATCACTCGCCTACTGAGGACAAACTGAAATGGATTGGCTGCTGCCAAAACATAATTTTTTCGTAGAATAATGTAATGTCGGAGTCGCTGCACAACATGAACAACTGCTAAAGCTAACTTTTCTATCGGAGTGTACCAGAGTTCAGGTCCTACCAAGCCTCGACTAAGATAGTAAATAACATGCTCTGCAAGAGTATCATCTTCCTGAACCAGAACCATACCAATAGTAGATTCTGCTGCTGCCAAATACAAAAGGAAATCCCTGCTATAATCAGGTGGACTCAATAAAGGAGCAGAGGTCAATGCTTTTTTCAAAGCATCGAATGAGCGTTGAGCGAAGTCATCCCAAAGAAATGGAACTCCCTTCTTCAACAGTCTCATAAATCCCTTGGTAACTTCAGCATAATTTACGATAAATCTCTGAAGAAAATTAGACTTTCCTTGTAGACTTTGAAGTTGACGGATAGAGGACGGGGGAGGCAACCAAAGTATTGCCTCAACCTTGAAGGGATCTATCCTAATCCCTTCTATCGGAGTGTACCAGAGTTCAGGTCCTACCAAGCCTCGACTAAGATAGTAAATAACATGCTCTGCAAGAGTATCATCCTCCTGAACTAGAACCATACCAATGGTAGATTCTGCTGCTGCCAGATACAAAAGGAAATCCCTGCTATAATCAGGTGGACTCAATAAAGGAGCAGAGGTCAATGCTTTTTTCAAAGCATCGAATGAGCGTTGAGCGAAGTCATCCCAAAGAAATGGAACTCCCTTCTTCAACAGTCTCATAAATCCCTTGGTAACTTCAGCATAATTTACGATAAATCTCTGAAGAAAATTAGACTTTCCTTGTAGACTTTGAAGTTGACGGATAGAGGACGGGGGAGGCAACCAAAGTATTGCCTCAACCTTGAAGGGATCTATCCTAATCCCTTCTCTAGACACAATGAATCCCAATAACTGACCGGATGTAACCGCGAAAACGCACTTGTTTGGATTCAACCTAATCTTATAGAAATGACATTGTTCAAATATTTGACGGAGGTGAGCAGGATGATCCATTCTCTTTCGAGAATGAGCAGCTAAATCATCCAAATATGGCTCGATAATATTTTTGATGTCGTGAAAGGCATATGACATGGCCCGCTGAAAGGTAGCCCCAGCATTTTTAAGACCAAAAGGCATCTTCTTGTATGCAAAAGTACCCCAGGGACAAATAAAGGCAGTCTTATGCTGATCTTCAGGACGGATAGTAATCTGATTATATCCGGAGAAACTGTCCATGAAGGAGAAAATCTCATCACCGACACACTCATCAATGATCTGATCGATAAATGGTATGGGGTAATTATCTTTAGGACATACTTTATTGAGGTCTCTGAAATTAATGAAAAATCGAATTGTTCCTTGTTTTTTATCTACGGGAATAGGGTTTGAAACCCATTCAGTCAAAGGAATAGGGAAAATGAATCCCGCCTTAAGCAGCTTCTCAACCTTAGCTTTGATAGCTACTACCTTCCTAGGATTGACTGGACGAAGTTTTTGCCTTACAGGCTTAGCGTTTTCGTAAGTCTTGATCTCATGCTGGAAAATAGATGGATCTATACCAGGCATTTCCTCATAAGACCAAGCGAACACATCCCTATACTCTTTAAAGAGTTCGGTATAAATCTGAATCTCTTCACGGGAACATTCAGCTCTGATGAAGACATTCTCAATAATATTGGGATCCCTGGAAATGTTCACCAGGATAGTAGGAGAAATCACAGCCATGTTCCCTTCAGCATAAACCTGTGTTGGTGCTAAAGGGCTCAGGACTGGGTGAATAGGACTAGGAGACGAAGGACTTGGAAAACTCGTTTCAACTTCGCTTAAATCAGGTAAAAAGTAAGACCGATGATGCAAATCATCCCACGGTCTATCTATACCAGTCATAGCTTCCAGGATGGCCTCTTCAGATGGAAGAGTGGTATCAAGGCAATCCTGGGCAGAAGAAGAACTAAGTGCCCAAGCTGGAGCCACATCTCCATCCAACTCTTCCGATGAGAGAGGAGCTGGGATGGATTCTGCAGAGTCTACAATAGAATGATAAGCAATCTCAGCTACAGACATTGGAAATGCCATTCCACCCACTTGACCTTCTGCTAATGTGGCAGTAGGGGAAGGTAAGGTCCAAGGGTCCGAAAAATAATGAGTTCTGAAGGACTCTCTTCGAAGAGGAGCCTTGGAGGATGAAATTGCATTGATATGAACCATAGGAGGAGGAATATCGAAAGTACCCATCAAGGAAGAATACATTCCAACTCCTAAATTCTCAATAGGCGCCTTAGTATTATCCAACTTTGGAACAGATGAGTCAGTAGACGCATTCGGGTCCATAGGAGGGCAGTCCAGTTGGTCCATTGTAACAATCCTCCCTTCGTGAGGGAAAAAAATAATTCGAAATAACAAGGATGCAATGGCATCCATCTCATAAATCCAGTTTCTCCCCAGCAGAAGGTTGTAGTCCAAGCTTGCATCAACTACCTCAACCTCTATATTCACAGTTTTTCCCCCAACACAGATAGGCAAAGCTGGGAGAATACCATGCGGTTTGTGAGAATGACCATCAAACGCAGTTAGAAGAGTGGTGGATGGAACAGCTTTGGGAGATCCAATCATCTTCCAACATGCGAGAGACATCACGCATGTGGAAGCACCCTCATCAACAATCGTTCGAAAGATATTGCACTTCCGGTACGATGATTTAATATGAAAAACCATATGATGGGGGAGTCTCTTCTTAAAATTAGACATATCAAAAGTAATTAGAAGAGAATTTTTCGGATCAATAGCCCCAATGGCAGTGAGCAAAGCACTGTGCTGAGCCGAACAAGACTGGAGCACCTCTAAAGCCGACATAGCACAAGGAATTTGCGCCAGATCTTCCACAATAGAGTAGTTCTGGGCAGCCCTAGCATTTGGATTAATCGTCGACCGCTTGGTAGATGCTTTGGGCATCCGAGGTATAAGCTCAATAGTAGGCTTTGTAATGTGAAGCGGCTCGGTAGCATCAGGAGCATCCTTAGCTTTCAAACACTCTTCTCCGCCATAATCATGGGATTGCGTAGTGACATCCACGTGAGCACTCATCATGAATATGTTCGATGGAATTTCCCCTTCTTGGGTGCCCCCAGAGGAAGCTCCAGGATTTTGATTCGCGCCAATAACTAGTTGTTGCCCTTGGGGAAAAGGGTTTGTTAACACATCTTGGGAACTAGAAGAACCTTGCTGAGCTAACAGGCGCTACACATCCTGAATTCTAGGGCAAAGGTGTGTGAGATGGTCTCCAGCACACAACTTGCATGGAAACTTCACTTTATTTTTATCCTTTGGCCCCTCACCAACATGCTCGTTGGTTTTATTCGCATTACCCTTCCCATTCTTTCCCTTTTTCTTATTATTTCGTCCCTTCTTCTTCCCTTCGGATTGTTGATTTCCTTTGGGATCAGAAGTTTGGACAACATTTATCGACAAATATTGGGAAGGTGATGACTCAGCAGGCACAGCCTGACTAGAAGGAGAAAATTGTAAAGACAACTGCTGCAATTGAGTAAGCAGGCTGGCTACACCACTATTGATCGATCCAATCAGTCCGTCACCATGAGGACCAGGCTTAGTTTTGGATAAATCTAATTTGGAGCGAGGAGCATTGGGCAAATACTTATGAAGGACCCCAGACTGAGAATATATCAGTTCCAACTGTTGGGCCCTAAAAATGGCTTTCTCCTTAGAAAATACCCCGGAGAGGGATACATCTTTCGAAATATCTGACTGCAGAGATTTCAGAAACCATTCCAAAAGGAATTCTCCTGGAATATGATCTTTAATAAGCCTCTTCCTTCTCCTCCATTCCTGAATATGGTCAGAAATGTGGGTTGCGTCGTCCTGTTTAAAATTAGCTAGGAGTTCAGTTTCGGCATCATAACGGACTGGCAACTGGAAATGGTTTAGAAATGTAATAGCCAGTTCTCCAAATGTAGCAAAACTTCCCCCAGTTAGCTCAATATACCATTTGGCAGCATTTCCGGTTAGGGTGCGTTGAAACAATCTCAACCTAATCGAATCATCGATCAGGGAGTTCGAAGAACACCATAAATGGAAGGTGGTGATGTGATCACCATGTTCTTGTTCTTCATAAACTTTTTGAATGTCTAGAAAGTCAGGGGGAACCAGATGACACCTGACTATGAACGAATCGGACTAGTCATTTCAATATCCCGCAAGTTTAACGTTGCCAAAAAAGGTAAACGAGGCAGAGCCCGAGGATTCCATCCTTGATGGGATGGATTCCCAACATTCTGAAAAGAATACCCTAGATTTGATGAGGCACCAAGTTGCTAAAGAATCCTGGGAGAGAAAGGGAGAAGACAGAACCCCTCTCCACCAGAAAGCACAAAGCCTGCACTGGGGCCTCTCCCCACTGAAGTATGGAATGAGGAGGAAAGCCCCTGATAGGGGTTCCAAGCATTAGAAATAGGGGAAAAGGTCTGATAAGCACTCGACGAAGGGAAAGAAGCATTCCCTTGGTGACCAGCGTAAAACTGATTCCTTGCCCCCGTTGTAGTGAATACAGGGTTCCAACCTGTAAAAGTAGTCGAATTCTGACCTCCAGACCAAGGGTTGAAACTCTGGGTCTGAGAAGTAAACGGAAAGGACCCTAAAGAAGGATTGGAACTAGGAATGTGCCCAGTTCCAAAGGTGAACCTCTGAAAAGAAGTTGATCCACTAGCCATGGAAGACATGGGTGTAGATCCAGCTGCAACAACGGAAAAGGAAAAAGAAGGAATCCCACTAGTGGGCATTCCAAAACTGAACAAACCAGATTGAGAAGCATGTGCTTGGGTGAAACCAGAGCCAAAAATAGCAGCACTAGAAGCAATCGAAGATATAGCAATAGTGCCCCATCCTTCAACAGAAGCAGGAGTCTGAATGCCTGCAGCATTCACAGCAGAAGCCGCGTTCCCAGTCGTGGCCATCAAAAGGTATGTATAATACGGAGGATCTTCCGGTCTCTCTGACTCAGGTCCGATGTATTCAACAATGAACGGATAATCAGGAGGAAGAGGAGATGGAAGTGACACAGAGGGTTCAGGTACTTCCTCTATTTAAACTTCTTCTTCCTGCGGAAATAAAACTCGCGAGGTGAGCAGAGCGCTCCTCTCGGAACTAGCACCAGAATCAGCTACGAAACCTTCAGACCCTTGTGGAGGATCTCTCTCCACTGCTTCAGACGTCACAGGGTGATACTCACCTGCTAAACTACTCCTACGCCTTCTTGAAGAAGGCTCTGAACTCTCGGGAGATAACCCCCGGATTCTCCTCGATCGACGAGGTGCTTGATCAACCACTTTAAAATTTTTTAATTAGACTCAAAAAATATAAAGCTAGGAAAGCTAGGAGCAAAGAGCACTCACTACAAAAGGAAATCCCTGAGATACAATCAAGCAAACAGCCTTCAGGTATTTTCGCTCCGGGTGATTAGGACCGGACACCAAAATACAAGAAAGCGAAATATAGGACCTCTCGAAAGTAGTCTGGGATAATTACAGCCCAGGCCTACTAGCGAAGGTAACAGAAATAGTTACGCTGACCTCTTAATGACAGCCTTTGCTGGCACAAGTACCCAAGCTTCGCAAGGGCACCCCCCAGAAGTACTGCTGAAAGTGATACAACGTCTGCCTCAGGTACCACAGGTATTTCCCCCCACAGTCACCTATGTGGAACCTAGGAGTGGTAACTATGGGCACCGATCCGTGTCAGAAGCCGGGCAGAACGGTCTTGAGGTCAGATTCAGCAAATCAGAGAGGGGGTATCTCTCTTCTTAGCCTTCACTTCCCCTCGCGCTTGACTCTCTAGAGGCGAGCTTTCCTGGTCCACCTAACGGAGTTGGATTTCACTCAATTAATCAACTTCTATGTTTTGTTTGAGCGGCCTTGGAGAGTTAACTCTCCACTCACCTAATCCAAGGCCCTACAACCTAGCTAGTTGGTGTATGACACTTAAAAAACTTACTAGTTGCTTTTAAATTATATCGCTTATTTTAATTGGCTGTTATGTTAAGTCAAAGGGATACGAAAATGAAACTTGTGGTGTTTTGACGCAGAAAAGAAATTAATAAAAACCAAACTACATGCGAATGCAATTATTGTCTTTCGATGAAAAGCAACTTCTACACAGGTTCTACGAGATTAAAAAATTTTATTTTTCTTTTCAGATAACAAACTTCACACTCACTAAAATGATGAAAATGACTAAATGCTTAAGTGCACCTGATGCAAATCACTAAGAGCATGCAAATTCTAAGATGCAAAATCTACTAAAGCAGAGAGAAATTTCCCAAATATCCTTCAGTTTTATCTCTTTTTGGTTGTCCAGAAAGCTAGTTCCCAAAATCAGGAACTCTTAATATAAAGACACCAAAAACGCTTGAAACAAGAGGAAGAAACCAATAACAATTCCTTTCCAAAATCAAGTCAAAAACCAAAAGCAAGATACCTCAACAAAGCTTCAATATATATAACAAAAACAAAAATGCAAAACAAAAGAAAATGACAAAACAAAATGTTTTTTGAGCTTTTGAGTTCTATAAAAAGGAAAGAGCTCGAAAAGACCAAGAAAAACTATCAAATCCCAAGCCAAACAACTCTGAATTTCCAGCAAAAACTTCAAAAATGCTCTAAACCTTATAGGGCTAGCTAGTAGCAAGATTTATATGAGAAAAAGAAGACAAGAAACTCAAACACTCAGCCTAGAAGAATAGTACAACCTTGTAGCAAACAAAAACTTCAAAGAACCTAGAAAGACTCTTCAAAAATTGCAACAAGAGCTAGTAAACTGAACTCAAGAAAACCAACCAAGAAATGGGAAAAAATCGGAATGCAAAGAAAGACACAAAGGTAGGAAAGAGTAAATAAGCAAAAGCTCTCTGTTCTGATGAAGCAGAACAACCAAGAATCCCTAGGAAGAGATCTTGGTACTCAAACCAGAAATGCCAACACAATAAACAAGATTTGCCAAATAAGCTAGTTTTCAACCAAGCAAAAGAGAGAAAATACCAAGGACCACTTTCTACACAATCTAGAGGATACAAAGACACTGTAGAAATAGGTCTCCACAGGCAGACAGGGCTAAAAAGCCTAAAAACCTAAAATTTCAAAATTGACCCAGGTATACGCGACTTGACAGTTTAGAAACAAGCGTGCATACACGACTGTGCTAAAGGAAACCCGCGTATACGCAACTCCCTTTAACAAAAACTGCGTGTATACGTGCCTGTGTACAGACTAACTCGCGTATGTAAAGGTAAATAATGAAAATTAAAAAAGATCAAGCCTGGATAAGAAACCAGGACTTCAGTCTGACTGAGAAAAAGTTAACTAGACTGGAAATAAAAGTTAAAACTGTTGGAAACCTATCAAACAGCTGAAACCACCCAACAGGGGAATCACAAAAATGTGGTCTCCAGCGGAGTCACCAGTTCTATTTCGGGGAAAATCACCCTAGAAGTTTGTTGGGTCTAAGCCTCCACAGAGCAGGGCATGCTATTCAGAAGGACTCACACACAACCATACTTGAATGCAAAAGACTAGTTAACAACGATAGCAGAACTCACCCGAAGTCCTACGTTCGATGTAGATCCCACGGGGTCCAAACCCCCAGCAACTCTCCTTCCGCCTTCAACCTGGAAAACAAGAAAGAACGTGCATGGAAACCTAGTTGTACAGCATATACTTCTCCTAAACGTTAGTGCAATCCATATGAAATATTATATAAACCATAATAAATGCTTAAATGATAATCTTTTCACACATATAAGTAAATGTTAACACGTAGGTTCAGGAACAAGATGGTTCTTCATTATTACGAACAACATGTACAGAAGTAAAGAGTGGAGAGATCATCTGAATCCTTCCACGATCTTCGAGCAGACCATCATTTGGATTCGTCCCACCCTTGCCTCACTAAGATCCTTTCTAGACTTGTGCACTCGAGATGGCATATAAATGGATGAACATCTCCAGGAAACAAGGGTTTCCTGTATAAATTTGGGAAAGTGCAGGAGGCACGGGGAATCAGACTTGAACTGGGATTCCAACATAGTATAATGTCTATAAAATTTCTCTCTCCCTTAGGCCATTCACATGAGGGGCTTTTATACTCCCTCAAAGTAGTTTCAATCAGTTGGAAACAGTTGGCCACGTGCTGGGGTGGTTGAACTACCAGAGTAACCATCAACCTAGCCCGAAAATAGGGATTTTTTATATATTTTTTAATGATTTTAATTGCATACATGTAAAAGTACATATGGACTCGCGTATACATGTGGAAAAGTCTGGGCATAACCGCGTATGGGAATTTTAACACTATTTTTAGTGAATTTTGTTCAAGTCTGTAGGAATGGGTGCCCAAAGCCATAAAAGCAATCATGAATCATATGAAGGTGAAAAATGATGTTATAACACATACTCTCTCAAGAGAAGCCAATGCAGCAAGGCATCATGCTACCACAACACATCATCATGCCAGGTATAAAACATTGACATCCCAATTGACATGTGGAATGCCATATGATGGCCATGCTCTCCCAAGAGTAACCAGCGTAGCCATGCCTCAAGCTACTACACCTCATCACTACTGTGCAAGGTAGGAAACATGGATATGCCAATGAACGTATAAAATGCAATGTCTTGGCCATACTCTCCCAAGAGTAGCCAACACAACCATGCCTCCTGCTGCTGCATCACCTCAGTACTATGTAAGGCATGGAACATACCAATCTGAAATGTCAGGTGGTAACCATACTCACCCAAGAGCAGCCAGCACAACCATGCTTCCTGTTTTCCCATGTCATATATCTGCAAGTAGCATTTCAACCACTTGCTCATCATCTCCGTCCATCCATCCAATTATGGGTGATGAATCATATCATGCACCAGATTGGTATCCACCCGAAGGAGAAGCTCCCGCCAAAAAATTCTCATATAATAACTGTCCGCATCACTATGTATGGCCTTGGGAAGACCATGAAGCATGAAGAAATCCCGAAAAGATAATCCAGTCATGGGTGAAGATATGTATTGTTTGAAAATTTCGAAGCAATGTGAATACCTCGACAATGGGTCAATGTCAACAATACCATCCTCCACAATCTGATGACAATATTTGAACTCCATGATATGTCGAAGTTCATCCTCCTTGAGGTGTCTCCATGAGAAACTCTCACTAATGGCCTAGTAGAACCTATGAGGTTCTAAATATGCTGCATGCAAAAAATTCTCTTTGAGCTATGAGGTGCTCATCAAGAAGGCTTTGTCCTGATAATGGAAGATTTTATCCATTACATGATGTCTACCATCTACCATCTTCCCATCCAATGCTTCATTAGTGAAGCGGTCATGAGAATGCTCAAATAATAAATGGGCCCTCAAATCATCACTGCTCCTCAGTGACAGCACTACTGATCTCCATGATAGTGCATTTGTTGCCACATGGCCATCTCCATACACAATGCTGAAGTCATAGTCTTGCATTGTACTGAACCACCGTTGCTACCTCTTCTGCAACTACTTCTCCTCCTCAAAATGATGCCAGAGACTATGATCATTGGTCTTCACCCGAAATATATTGCCAATAAAACACTTCCGGAATTTGACCAATGCATGCATAATGGCCAATATCTCTTTGTTGTAAATAGAACATGACAGCTCATGCTACGGTAACTTCTGGTTCTCGAAAGATATTGTATAGCTTCCCTATTAGAACTGTGCTAATCCCATCCTCAGAAACTCCACACTCCAACAAAAATCAACAATGTCAAATTGGAATAGCTATACATCTTCTCCTTGAAATAGTCAGGGGTCCTCTGCATAGTGATAGTCTGCTGCTCCAAATTAGCAATGTGCTCTAACCCTTGGTCATGAAATTACCTTGATGGCATGACCCCACAAATATCAAGATGATGTGCTAAAACAATCTTGGGTGGAAATGTTTCCATACCTTCAATCAACTGATGCTTAGGAACATCTTGCAAAGCTATAAGAGTTCCTCCAACTGTTGCAATTGCTTCTCCAACTACTGGTGATGGTGATGGTTGCTCCTCTACTGCTGCACCAATGTTGGTATCTGCTTCCTCTTCCTCATGCACCTCCTTAATCATGCCTTGTAATATCAATGTCGAAGTCTTGAGAACATCTTTCCAAAATGAAAATGTTCCTCCTACTGATGGAAGTAACTCTACTGTAGCAGGTGATGGTGGTATTTGCTTTTCTCCCGGTGTTTGAACACTGACATCTCCATTATGATATTCATACACTTTCTCTTTATTGTTGGAGAATGTCTTAATGGAATTTGCCTTTTGGTTTCTTCTATCAAACCTATTTACCAATATTTGAGTGAACTCTTCATACATAGTCACTCTTGCATGTTTCAATATGTTGAACCACCAATCATTTGCTTCACCATCAAGGTGTAGTGCTGCAATCCAAATAGCTTCTACTTCTACTACTCGGTGTACCTGGAAGACATCATCTAACTTCTCCATCCAAGCCTTTTCTGTGCTTTTGGATGACCCATCAAATGTAGGCAGAAATAATCTATTCTGCATATGCCCTCTTCTTCTATTGCTGCTGTGGGGTCTCTGGTTCTCTTTATTCTAGAAAAAAAGCTAGAAAGTCATATTCTCTTTGAATGCTCTAGATTGAGATTTGTACTCTGTAATATAATCACTCAAAGTCTCATGCTCAAAATATACTCCATCTCCATGCCATTCATTTCCTTATATAAGGAAAGTGGGCATGGTAGTGTTAGGCGGATAAATTGTTCTTGCGAACAAGACAGATCTCCCTAGTATCCTACAAATTGCTAGAAACAAACAAACAAATGTAAACTACTTTCTCTATATTATATTTGATCTAGAATTATCTATAATGAAGGATTTAGGACTTACCTGTAGTCCAACGCTGATCGTAGTCTTCTTTCCTATCGCTTTGAATAAGTCGCCTTTCAGGATCTGCAATCAAAGACATGAAAGAATCAGAAGCACCTACATAATATAGACTAATTCATAAACCATAAATCTATCTTTATGATCAAGGAATTCAAGAAATAAGCCATTTAAATAAACAGCTCATTGAGAAAACAGGATCCATTTGTATTATCTTTAATGAAAAAAGGAGCCTTAGAACCGTGTTCGCCTTGATGTCGTATAGGTCCTTCTGGGGTTCGGAACAAGCTTTTCCTCTAATTTGACAAGCCTTTGCACTCTCTCGACTAACATACACATGAGTGTGTAATCATTCCCATATGATGATCAGTTAAGAGAGTCTGAGTTTCTCCAACAATTATCCTCAAAAAATCTCAAAGCCTAACTCCGATTGAGGCTGAACTATGGCCTCAATTTATAGCAAAAGAGAAGAGGTTACAACTCCAAATAAGAGGGGATAGAATCCTCTTTCAAAGGGATTAAGTTTCACATACCAAGGGGTAGGCTCCTTTAATGGAGGGATGAATGTACATGAAAGGAGAAAACTTTCCACTCAATAATTGCTTCCAGAAGCTTCCAGATTCAACCAGCTGGGCTTCCAAATTTTACTTTTTCCTTCACTTTTCCTTTTACAAGAGTCCGCACCTTTAATTACAAGAGTCCACACCTTTAATGAAGAAAAAGTGGGGTTAGTTCCGCATGTTCTAGAATAAATAGATGCGGCACCGCGGGTAATACTAAGAGAAAGTGTGGTACAAGTATTTTTATGACTTTTATAAGCTTTTATCTCAATTTCAAGGCTTGGTTTTAGGAACTTGATGTTTGTAGACTTCTAAGGGAGTACTGTATGAGTAATGATGAACCCATACAAACAGTAAAGCGTCATGGTGACAATTTTTAGTGTAATAGATTGCCCCCTAAAGTGCGAAGTCTGAGGCCATTCGAAGAGTGATGTGCTTTATCATTTCGAGGATTAGCTTGTGGACACCCCAGTCAGAATCCTGTAAAAAACATTCAATGCAAAACATATATATATATATATATATATATATATATATATATATATATATATATATATATCATTGCTGAGGTAGGCATTCCCATACTTAGATCAAACACTAACTAAAACTTGTTCTGATGTAGAAATGATTTTACTATCACATGAATAATGTAGACACAGTATATACACAACCATATGTTATGAATAGTCTACTGCATAATGAATAATAAAACTCCTCGCAGCCTAGATTGTGGAAACTAGATCCAGGGTCTTGATTTCCGCTACCCGAACTAGTATGATTATATCCATGTGATTGATTGTGTCGAAGTCGAACATGGTAGAAACCACTTGATTACTAGTCAATGATGTGAACTATTAAAAAGTGTGAGAGAAACCACCAATAATGAAAATGGCTCTCAAAGTACTTAGTACAATCCATGAAATGTGAATAAATGATCTGAAGTCGAACATTTCACAGAATCGTTCGATCGAAGCTCAATGATGCAACCTGTCGTCGAAGGCGAGAAACCTACCATTAAGGCATGCATATTCCAAGGTACTGAAGGATTCTAGATCAACTTCCTAGATGATGAACTGTCATCGATAGATAGTGATCCGTCATAGGAAATCCCACGACACGAAACCATTAGATCAAGTTTCGTAGAAATATTTTGCAAAACATGGGACTGGTTGCCACATAATTAACCCGTGGTGGGGTGGATACCACTTCTGTATAAGGAAAATTTAGGGGTGTCAGATTATTGGTAGTCAAATCAAGACTAGCGAATGAAAGCTGGTCTATAGTCACAATGTTTCCATTGTGAGGGAAAGACATCACGCGAAAGAGCGTCGATACGACAAATTTCATTGCATAGACATAGTCTCGCCCAAGGAGTAAATTGAAATCCAAGGGGCCTCAAAATACCATAAGATCCATACAGATAGTTTTACCTTCCAAGGTAATATGAGACTTAGGAAGGATACCTAAAGGTTCACTAATGGTTCTTTTTAAAGCTGACATATTCTGCTTAATAAGCACAAGCTGAGGGGAACCCAAATCTTGCCATGCAGTTGAGGATAAAATACTAACAGAAGCACCTTAATCTACATGTGTACGGTGTACATCCTTACCACAAACCTTCACAATGATTTGGAAAGGGATGGAGGAAGGAAGACGAGGCTCTGTCAATCTATTCCAATCAAAGGAAAAGACCTCAGTACTTGGAGGGGGTTCTATAGAAACATGTGAAGTGCCCCCTGGCATAGAAGAATCTGATGTAACAAGAAGAACTTGAGCGGTATGAAGTTCACTCTCTACAAGGAGAATGGGATCGACCAAATATGAAATTGAGTCTACCACTTGATCAACTATTGGATCATCAACCTGAGTGATATAAGTTTCACTCTCCAATGGAAGAGTGGGATTGACTATACTTGGAATTAGATCAATCACTCCGTCAGTTGACGGTAGGTTGGTAGAAAGTTGACAGTAACAAGTTGGAAGTTTTTGCTATGGAATAGTAAGGTTTTCCAACAATTTTGAGGCTTCATCCATGTGAGGGAAAATGTGAGTTTGATGACTCCCTTTGCATAACCTACAAGGAAACATAACTTTACCCTTTTTCCCAGGAACCCGACTATCATTGGTTGATGGATCAATGGTAAGTTGATGAAATTTTTCTAACCATACTTCCAAGACCTTTGTAATACTAGGAAAATTGATAAGGAAGTGGTCACCCTTACAAATCTTCCAAGGATATTTGGGTTTACAATGCATGTTGGAGGTTTCCTCAACATTACTAACACTTACAGCCATGGTTGGCTGGTTGAATTCTTTCTTATCTTTCTTCTTCTTCTTCTTCCCTTTCTTCTTCTTCTTAGCCACCTGCTTACTAGCGTCAAGGCTTTTACCAAGTGAAGAGGAAGAAATGGAGGAAGAAATATTGGGCGAAGAAGGTAAAGGGTCAACATTGGGTTGGTGATGTTGAGATGGTGAACTCTATTGAGGTGAATCATCCAGTTGAGGTGGAACAATTGGAGTATTCAAGGCCAACAAAGTTGAAAATAACCATATCGGTAAGCCTATTGTAAATCCAGGTAATGACAATGTAGCCATATAAGTAGGATAAATATTTCCAAAGCAAGGAAAAGTACTAGGATTCTTGTTAAGCAGGGTTCCTTGGTCGGTAAATTCCAGAACAGTTTCCATTAGATTCAACTTCAGTGAATTTTATTAACAATTTAAAACTAAAATTAACAATTTACAATTCACACCTAACAATTAAAATTCACAATTCACACCTAAGGTCTCTAAAAAGTAAAAACAAAAAAATGAACACACGCTATCAAATCCAGGAGTCAAACCATGCATAAACAGTAGATTCCCGCACTAAAAACACTAGTTGGTAATGAAATCAAACATCATAGAATTTTAATGCAGAAATAGCGGTTGGAACAGTTACCCTGACAACCTACTTAATGAAACAGACC
The DNA here is from genome assembly GCA_034641835.2 of Pinus albicaulis. Taxonomy (NCBI): domain Eukaryota; kingdom Viridiplantae; phylum Streptophyta; class Pinopsida; order Pinales; family Pinaceae; genus Pinus; species Pinus albicaulis. Next base: position 1,104,914,571 of record CM076581.1, read on the forward strand.
AGTGCAAGTTTCTCCACTATGCCATCTCGAGTGAAGAGAACCCTCCGAAGAGTCCAAGTGAGTTTAGTCAACGTCTGCTCCAGGTACAGTGGGACCTTCCCTCCACTGTCACCTTGGGAAAGAATCCTAAAGTTTATGGCCACTAAAGTCACCAACAGGAACAAATATACTTGGGGGGACATTCTACAATCCGATACACATGCAAGGGTAGAGTAACAAAGCTCAATCCCCTTGAAGGATCCTTGACATAATCCAAGGTTTACCGAAAAGTGACCCCAGGCTCCTCGACAATGGTCAATCCGAGGTTTACCATTGTTAATACATGTATATCTTCTATCATTCCCAATGAGGAAGGATTGATCTCCTCACTGGTTCGGATATGATCTCGTGCTTGACTCCTTTAGGAGGAACTTCCCAGAGCATACAAGCCACTATTGGATTTTTCCTACCGCAATATTGACTACTTGTTTGTTTTAATTGTCTCAGAGAGTTAATTACTCCCTACTCCAAGACACTAGCCTAAGCTATGTTGGTGGAAAAGAGTCCTAGAAATATAAAATTTACTAGATTAATTTTAATTAAGCACTGTGTTATTTAGGTTGTTATTACTCGAAGGGTAAATGGATATGAAACCAATGGTGTTATGACCCGACCCAAACCTGAATGCAATCGAATATGATAATGTAATATTTTCAATTCGATGAATCCTAACTAAATTAAGGAGAGAGTTTCCATTCATTTCAAACAATGCAAAAATTTGATCAATAAGAAAAAATATAACAGATTCTCTAATGCACGAATTTCATCAAGAAAAACTAATGCTAATCAATTCAAAATTTTTTTATTTTTATGTTTTTTAAAAAAGCATAAAAACATGTAAATTCAAATCAAAGAAACTGATCTAAATCTACAATTGATTTTTCCAGAATGTAAACTATGCAGTTGTAATCTATGCACAATTCACATGAAAACTATGCAAATGTAATCTATGCACATTTTTCATCCATATTCTGAAAATGAGAATTCTAATTATGAAATTGTGATCTATGCAAGAGAATTCTCAAACACAAGATGATTCTAATGTAATCTAAAGAGCCAATCAAGTGTAAGTAAAGAAAATTGGGTGAGAGTTCCAAAGGTCAAAAAATAAAAACACTCAAAGGCGATTAACACTCAAAGGTGATTAACACTTAGAAAAAAACAAAAGAAAAAAGATGCAAAATTGTAAAGAGACTGAGACAAACCTCGAAGTAATGACCAAAGGAAATCAAATTAAGAATTTCTCCAAAAAAGAAACTCAAAACACCCAATTAACTTAACTGAGACTGATGAGATTGTAAAATTGCTCAAAAGAAATTCACACAAGGCTTTTGACAGAAAATACAAGTCTGGGTAAATATAGAGAATCATGTAAGCTGGTTCCAGAAAAGAGAACCTTAAATTTTTCAAAAAATTTCTCAGGGTTCGCAGGTTTCAGTGTAAACAGGTGCGGTGCCGCACTATGTATGCAAGAAAACAATAGATATGACCGCACTGTGCCTAAAGACAAAGTGCGGAGACCAGAAAACTTAAAGAAAAATAAAAAATTCTAAAGCACTTTTCAAGGATTCTGCAGGAATAAATTACCCAAGCCAGTATCAATCAATAAAAATCAGAAAAATATTCTCACAAGTCAAAAGTAAAAGAAAACTAAGTTCAAGATCCATTCCCCAGTGGAGTCTCCATTTCTATTAGGCGGATAAATCGTTCTTTTGGACAAGACAGATCTCCCTAGTATCCTACAGATAGCTAGAAACAAATAGACAAATGTAAACTACTTTATCTAGATTATATTTGATCTAGAATTATCTATAATGAAGGATTTAGGACTTACCTATAGTCCAGCACTGATCGTAGTCTTCTTTCCTATATCTTTGAATAAGTTACCTTTCGGGATCTGCAATCAAAGACATGAAAGAATCATAAGCACTTGCATAATATAGAATAATTCATAAACCATAAATCTATCTTGATGATCAAGGAATTCAAGAAATAAGCCATTTAAATAAACATCTCATTGAGAAAACAAGATCCATTTGTATTATCTTTAATGAAAAAAGGAGCCTTACAACCGTGTTCACCATGATGTCGTACAGGTCCTTCTGGGGTCTGGAACAAGCGTTTCCTCTACTTTGAAAAGCCTTTGCACTCTCTCGACTAACATACACACGAGTGTGTAATCATTCCCATATGATGATTAGTTAAGAGAGTCTGAGTTTCTCTAGCAATTCTCCTCAAAAAATCTCAAAGCATAACTCCCCTTGCGGCTGAACTATGGCCTCAATTTATAGCAAAAGAGAAGAGGTTGCAGCTCCAAATAAGAGGGGATAGAATCCTCTTTCAAAGGGATTAAGTTCCACATACCAAGGGGTAGGCTCCTTTAATGGAGGAATGAATGTATCAAAGGAGCGAACTTTCCACCAAATAATTGTTTCCAAAAGCTTCTAGATTCAACCAACTGGGCTTCCAAATTTTATTTCTGCCTTCACTTTACCTTTTATAGGAGTCCGCACCTTTAATGAAGAAAAAGTGTGGCCGGTTCAACATGTTCTAGAGCAAACAGATGCGGCACCACAGGTAATACTAAAAGAAAGTGCGGTACAAGTATTTTTAATACTTTTATAAGCTTTTCTCTCAATTTCAAGGCTTGGTTTTAGGAACTTGATATTTGTAGACCTCTAAGGGAGTATTGTATGAGTAATGATGAACCCATACAAACAGTAAAATGTCATGGTGAAAATTTTTAGTGTAACAGGTAGGGTGTTGTGGAACTTTCTGCACCTCTCATTGCTTATACTATTGATAGGAAGTGCTCAGACCTTCTCGATTATGAAACCCTCTTGGAGTTTAGTTTTTCCTTTCCCCTCTCATTTCTTTGATCTCCATGGTGAGATCTTGCATATATCTGAAGAGAAGTGTGGAAAAACTCAATTCTTCTGCCATTAAAGACTTCTTCTTTTTCTACTTGTTCTTCTTATTCCTTTGATGTCATGAAATGCCCACAAGCTGAGCCAAAGATCATGCTTGATTCCACTGTAATATCCCAAAATGGGAGAAGCAGGAATATAGAACATTTGTAACATTTCAAGAAAGGAAATAACCATAATGTAAGCACACAACTGTAAAATGCTAGAAATGCTGGAATATAACATCAAGGCATTAAAACATTAGCATAAACAGTTGATCCATATCATTATGTATCAAAAATAATGTAATTACACAGTGCTCCAAAGAAATGCACTCAAGCCATAGAATGGCTGAAATACACTAATGAAACTTAGCACTGGAAAGTATAAATTGTTGCTGCTAGAAACTACTACTATTTGGAAGAATATATATGTGTGAGAGGATACTAGAGTGCTCATAAATATCCAACATTTTAATCACAGACTCTACTAAAAAAACCCAGAAAAACCTATAAATGGTTTCGCCAGATTTTGAGTTTGGAATTTCAACCCTTTTTGGGTTGCAGACTGCGCCACTGTTGGCTGAGTTACACACTCCCTGGACACAACTACTGATATGGGGTTGAAAGAATGATCTATCTACTGCAATAGCACCCATTCAGCTCACTGAATGAAGGGCTGGTCCCTTCTCCTGATTCTGAAGCTGAAAGCTTGAGTTCTAGATCCTCCTCTCAAGATGCAGCTGCTGCATACAATTGCTAGGAAATACTGTGATATTTAGGAGGGCTGATGATGTAGCCTGCTGATAAAAAATACAATGCTGATCCCAGGCTGCTGAAGTGATCCTGGGACTAAAGGATTAATCCCTCAGAGGATTCCAAGCTGAGTTTCTTGGAACTTCCTCTTCTCCTCAAACCCTCACTGCAGAATTACGCAATTCCTATAGGAAATGTTGTTGCATAGGAGAATATATGGATGGCCTGATGCCAGATATGTCAATGAAACTCCCAGAATATTAAAATGGATCCATAGTGTGAAGGGCTGATCCCTCCACAGGTTTCTCAGCTGAAGTACTAAGAAAAACCTTCCAACTCTCAAACCCAAGTTCAGGAATGTGTAATTCTTGTAGCTAGAAATGGATATAAGAGTGGCTGAAAGTGGCACTAATTTCCGGATGATGAATGCTACCCAAGAAAACCTTCCTAGAGTAGGCACTTGAAGTCCCCCGTGGGTAAGGGTGGGATTCTCACTCAGGAACACCTTGTGCTAAACAACATAGAAGACTTAGCTAAATAACTCAAGCATGCAAAGAAATGTATTACGACACTCAAAAATAAAAATCCAGACCCCCTTCCTTTGCTGCCTTCATCTTAATTTTATGGTTGTGAGCCTTCCCTAGCCTTGGCCCACCTCATAACTATGTTGCACATGTGGCCACTAGGCTCCATAAATATTGTGTTGTCCTCCATGATCTCCATCACTGTTGCAATTACTCTCCACTTCCTCCATCATGTGTGCATTTAATGAACCACTTCCTCCATCATGTGTGCATTTAATGAACCACTTCCTCAATCACTTCATCATTATTTCTCCATGATCTTACATTTATTCCTCCACTATCTCCATCATATTACTCATTATTGCTCTATGACCTCCACGCTTTCTTCATTATTATACTGCTCCATTACTCCATAATACTACTCCACTAATCAGTTAACCCACATTCACACTATAAAAGTGGATTTTATTCATCTAATGGGTTTACGGGTCCCTCCACCATTTTATTTACTTAACTAAATAAGAAAAGTAAGAACTCTAATATTCCAATTAGCTAATGGAAAATTTGGAATATTGCAATCCTCCCTGCCAAAATTTTGGTTGTCCGCAAGCAACTACAAAAGTGGATGCTACAGAAATCCATCTCCCTCTCAAGTGGCATCCTCATATGGAAGGTTTACCCATCTACTCCAATGTGTTATGAATGCCCAGCTCCATATATGCCTCTCTAGAATGTCTAGAATGGCCTCCAGCTATGTAGCTATATGCCTCTCCTCATCAATGAGTCCCCAAGTTGCAACCATCTATTGTCCAAGAGCCTCTTCTCTGCATGGGATATGTGAAGTGTAGTGGTTCCTTTCCCACGTGGAAAGTCCCAACTCATAAAATATCTCTTCAACCCATGCTACATGGAGTAGGTTGTGTCTCTCCATGCTCCAATCCTTGGCCTCGATGGCCTTGCTTGCTCTAAGCATCATCTCAACACTGTGAAAAGTAGGAAATATATACGTATGGATTGACATGTGAAATGTCGAACCATACTCTCCCAATATAAGCCCCCGCAACAATTCCTCTTACTGGCATACCACATCATCATCATACCAAGGATGGTAGACACACTCTCTCAAGAGAAGCCACCACAACAATGACTCTTCCTGCCACATCAAATCATCATTATACAAAGTATGGTAGCCATACTCCCTCAAGAGAAGCCAACAAAACTAGGCCTCTTGCTACAAAAACACATCATCATTCCAAGTATAAAATAGTGACATCCCAATTTATATGTAAAATTTCATATGGTGGCCATACTCTCCCAAGAGTAACTATAGCAACCATGCCTCCAATTGGTGCACCTCATCACTACTGTGCAAGGTAGGAAACAATGTTATGCCAATGGACATATAAAATGCAATGTCTTGGCCATAGTCTCCCATGAGTAGCCATCATAGGCACACCTCTTACTGCTGCATCACCTCAGTACCATGCAAGGCATGTGTTATGTAGGTAAATCCTTTCTGCGGATAGAGACGATTCCTCTAGCCCTAGAGTGGGTCTAGCAACAACGAATCATGCTACAGTGTAGGTTCCTAGGTATTTGAATGAAAGAGGATGCGATAAGATGGCCTACTTGTGGTCCAAAGCTGTCATCGACACTCATATTGATGATGAGAACCTGTCGCTCCTTATCGAAGACAAGTCACAACCCCTCCACTTACCGCATTTTGACACCTGCACAGAGATTAGAAAATGATAACCACATGCCACATACTAATTCCATCCAAAATATACTAGTCAGTCAGAGAAGACTAGAATATTACATTCGATAAAGACAAAACACAAGATGGGAACAAGAAAATAGTCACTTAGGTAGAAAGAAGAGATACAACCATGCTCTAACGTTGCAGTCTCCTCTAGTGGAGCTCAGGAGAAGCACGTCTAAAAGCTCGCCGGGGAATTTGGATGGGATAAGGGACCTCTCAATGGAGTTCCTTCTTGATCTACCTTCTCAATAACTTAGTTATTCAACTATAGCTTTGTTCTCCAAGTTTGGTGTTTCAGCTGTATAATTCTCTTTGTTCAGCTAGCTATCATAAAGGGAGAAGGCTTGTTTATATAGAGGGAAAGGAGGAGGTTGGGATCCCTACAAAGGTGGAAGGGAGCCCTATCCTTTAGGAGTGTTCCAAGGGAGGTGAAAACTACTAACTAAAGGAAGGAGTCTATGATTTTTTCAATTCAACCACTCCCAATGACTCATCCCAGAGGTGGTTGGAATGGAACCTCCACCTCTATTTTTTTTTTAAATTCCAAAAAGATCTTGGTGCAGGCATTACACTAGGACAGAGCGCCAGGTGGCACGGGCCCTAGTGTTAATATTCCACATCAGCGCGAGGGCAGAACTGGCTACTCGCGCCAAGGCAAAAACAAGGATTTTTGATGTTCTGTTCAAGAAAATGTCACCAAGAGGAATTTTACCTTCATGTAGAGGGATGCAATGAAGGTATTTGCAGGGCATGACACTTTTCAGAAGTCACAGAAATGACCCTCCAATGTGCGGGATGGCGATTGTAGGGACAGTGACAAAATGCTATGTAAAAGATGCCCCCTAAAGCATGAGGTCCAAGGGAGAGGGAGGGGTGAAATGTGTTATCTCCCCGTAATTTTAGAATATTGGTGAGACTAAAACTGTGGAGAGGAAATTGGAACCACTTTGGGATTCTAGGATCTAGCCCTCCTAAATCTAGAGAGGGATATCTCTATAAGTGCAAAGATTGATTTATCTTTAAGGCTTTAATGTGTGATATTAGGCTAGTTATGAAGAACAAGGTTTTGTTTGTTTTGGTTGGGAAAAGATATGTGAAGGTGAACGAAGTCTAAATGAAGGGTGAAGGTGAATGAAAGTGAAAAATTGATTCAGCTAAGAATATAGGCAAGAAACAGCTTCAATCCATTGGGCTATGGAGTCATAGTAGGATTTAATTGAAACAAAAAGGTTCAAGAGTGGTCCATGGGGCAAGTCATCTATGTCTAAGGATCTCTTTAAAGTTGATTTTATGGAATGGAAGGAAACAAAAAGAAGGGGAAACAAACAAATGAAGAACAAAGAGCAGCCTAAGATCAAGTAAGTACTTTGAAACTATCCTGCTTTCGGCATACACTTAAGAAATACATAAAAGTAATCTAAGATCAAGTAAGTACTTTGAAACTAGCCTAATTTTTAAGCACTTTCAATAGAAAACATTTAAAACACGAAAAAAGAATAGCTTAAGATCAAGTAAGGAATTTAAACCTATCATTATTTCAACATATTCAAAGGGAAACTTTTCAAAGCAACTATTGGAGAAGAAAGTAGAGGACAGGGCTCACCATAGACTTCCCTAGCTCTTCTTTACTTAGTGAACTTTTCAAGACAACACATAAGATAACAAAGAACAGTCTAAGATCAGGTAAGGACTTTGAACCTAGCCTGCTTTCAACATACTCTTAGGGAAACTTTTAGGCAACCTTTGGAGATAAAACTAAAGGACAGGGCTCACCATAGACTTCCCTAGTTCAACTTTACTTGACAGAAACTGAAAATAACATTCAAGAACAATGTTTAAAGTTTAGACAGTAGAATGAGGGAACTCCAGCATTTCTTAACTACTTGGACTATATTAAATCATTCTTAAACAACACAATTTGGAAGAAAACATGTAGATAAAGATTATCAATAAGAGAAGGGTACCTTTGACAGTAAATCCTAACTCTATAATTGTTGCTCTTTATCAGAGAATATGGACAGAATGGAAACAGAAATAAAATAACAATTTACAATAAGAAAAACATCACCGTTGACATAGACCAGGATCCCATAAATCAACTTGTATTTGATGCTTCAAACCAGTTACAATCTTCAAGTCCAGTGGTTCTCTACAGCTTCAAACTTATCATCTCAACTTAGGTATCTTCAATTACAAACAGAGCTTACAACAGCTTCAGAAAACTATTTACAGGCAACAGATATGCAGTGACCAACATTGTCTCATCTTCTACAGAAGTATTTATAGAAGAAATGAGGAGGTGGGATGTGATAAAAGATATTCTAGGTTCAATTAATATAGTTTAATGCTTCTTGGCCTTTGAGGGGCTCAATGGAGAAACTTTCTGATATTTCTTCTGTATTAATTGGTTTACATTAAGTATTAATCTTGCTGGGAAGATTTTTTTGACTTTAAGGCTCTTTGTTATCCTTGTAATAACTCTACTGACAGTTTTACAATAAGTTCCTTTGGTAGAATTAACTGTTTGGCTGTCATGAGGCAAATATCTTTTTTTTTGGTCATAACTAGGCCTTCTTTGATTTTTTTGAGGCTGCAGGTGTCTTTTGGCAGCTGGTGAGGATTCAATTAGCCTCTCATGTGGCGATGGAGGCTTTCTCGGAATGATAGATCTTATTGTCCTTCTTAAATCACTGTTAATTTTCTTTAATTCTGTGTGTTAGGCTTAATTAGGCCTAATTTCTATCTTTTGTTCTTCAAACTGTGTTTAATTGAGTGGATTAGGTTTTTATATAGTCGATTTTAGGCCATAATCCCTCAAAACTGCGTAAACAATCTTCAATTCTTCATCTCTGCTGTGACTAGATCCTTTAACATCGATACTCTTTGCTTGATTAAGTTTTGCTGTGTCTTGTTGATGTGCAGGCATTACAAAGGTTTTATAATGGCGTTAGTGCTCATGAGGCACTGATAAAACATAATTCGAAACCCTGCGGAAATATCTCTTTGATGAATAAAGGCCTGAGGGATCGTCATCCCCGACCTTCAATTTTCTTTTCAAAACAATGGAAAATCCTTTAAAAACCTGCAAAAGACACAAAAGTTATAAAAATTCTGCGTGGATGGGCTTAGACTGCTTCAGCGGTTTAGGTTAGGTCACAGCCGTTGGATGAAAGCATCCAACGGCGAGGATTACTTTGCCGAGGTAGAAAGGGGAGGCGGTTGCATGAATGGTGGGAAATTAAGTCCAGGCCGTTGATTTTTAAAGATCAACGATCGAGATTGGCTAGGAAAATATAATGTAGAAGGGCCACATTATTGCGAAATGGGAGAATATACAAAGGAAATGGGTGAAAAACCTTTGGCGGAGGAAAAAAGGGTTAAAAATGTAATTGGGGTTTCGGGAAGATTCTGGGCCGTTGGATTGATTAGGCAATAAAGGTCAACGGCTGAGATTCCTTTATACAGCCCTTTGGAGGATGGGTGGAGGGTGATGAACTAAGGGCGTGATTAAACTGGGACCATTGATCTGCAGAGATCAACGACGGAGATTAAAAAAATGACGGAATGTAACATAAATGGGGTAAGGTGGTTTCGACCATAGAAACCACTGGTTTCGCACGATGAAAAGGAAGGAAGGTGTTATTTCCTTTTTGAACGCAATATGCATTTCTAGCTGACATGTGGCTTTTTAAAACCGCCCATATCATGTAACTTTGAAAAATTAACTTTCAGGCTTAAAATCACGCGAAACCACGCGCTGGCCATAAGATCTGGGGTCTTATATCGGACGGTCGTGAGGAGAGCACGGTGGAGAATAGATGCGCGGGCGATAAAAGGTGGGGGGGGTCAAAGCAGTTTTAATCTTGACCGTCGGATCAGGGAATGAACAACTAGGATTGATCAATGGGGGCAGTAGGTCCCAAATGAGTTAGGCCTACTAGGTTAAATATGGACCGTTGGATGAAACAGATCAATGGCTCAGATTTAATATTGGGGTTAATGGAATAAAATATGAGGTGAGGGTTAGGCGGAGTTTGGGTTAATGTGGGTCGTTGATCTGCAGAGATCAATGGTGGAGATTCGCCGAAGAGGTTACACTGTCAGGATTTGAGAAATAACAAAGGGGAGTGAGGATTGATCTGGACTGTTGGATCTGTGAAATGAATGGCCTAGATCCAATCGTGGGATTTCCAATCAGTGGGGGAGAGAGGAACGGTGCAAAGAAAAGTTGCGATGCGATGAGATTGGAGCCGTTGATCTTAGAGAGATCAATGGTTGGGAATAAGTCTGTGGGTTCAAATGTCAGAGGGCTGTGGTGGAGGGCGATCAATCTGGGCCGTCGGTTCTTGTGGTTTTCGACGGTCCTAATTGAATCGAAAGATTGTAATCAGAATGGCATAAATGATTTTTGCGATGCGATTGGCATTGGGCTGTTGATCAGAATGGTAAATCAATGGTGAATATTGTGATGGGGGATTATATAATAAAAACTCAATCGCATCAGAGTTTTTCTTTTAACAAAGGAAAAGTGCTCATCGCAAACCTCTGATTGCGATTAGTGCTCAGGACTTAACGCTTGGTCTTGGGTGTGGGTTATATGGTGGGGAAGTGGTTGAGGGGTTGAAATGAGGAAAATAAATGGATTTTTTATGAGTAAAAGAGGGGGAAAATGAAGGAAAAATGGGTTTTTAGCAGTCTTTTTCTTCAGGAAAATAGCAGATTTTTCAGGGTAAATGAGGGAAATAGTAGTGAAGGCTTTCTGAAGGATAATTTGTCTTCTTAAGACTTCAAGAACTAACAATTTGGCATAAAACTTGTTTCTTGAAGGCTTAAAAAATGATTTAGCCACCATTTGATATGACAAATTTTTATAGGTGGCTAACAACGGCTCCAACTTGGGATGGCAACTCCTTGGAGGTGCCAAGAACCTCAGACAAATCCTCTGGAAGCTGACCAATGCCTCATCCATTAGGCTGCAATTTTTCTTTCTTTGCTGATCTTATTTTCTTCTGACAATGTTGGCAGCCATAAAAAATAATGGAATTCTCATCAAATCAAGCCTTCTACCTACCCAATCCTAATGATCTAACATTTTTTCTTCTTTCAGAGTGCATTTGGATTGGAAAACTCTTTTAAAAACATTTTTATTCTTTTGAAAACATAAATCTAATCTAAGTCTGCTTCTTATTTCTCCATGAACTCAGATTAAATAGTTGAGTTCATAAGCTTCTCTACCTAACTACTATCTGTTAGGATTAAACTGTCTAACAAGTTTTTATTCTCTAACTTCTAAAACAAGAAATTTAAAAAGCAGCTAAGTCAGGATTGAACAGTCTAACTTGTTGTTGATCTATGGCATAAAAGAAGCTGCACATAGATTATTATTTGCAGAAAATTAAATAAAAACGGTGAATGCTTAAGATCTGAAAATTCTAAAAACATCCTTCTCTTTTGTTCAGCTCTGTTTTGACTTTATCTGAGCTATTTTCTCTTTGTTCTCTGGTTCAAGTTTTGGGCATATTAGAACCAGTTTGCTTCGGTCTTTGGCTCAAGATTTGATCTAATTTGAGCCATTATTCCTTTGAAGTTCATAGGTTCAGATTTTGAGCTTGTTTGAACCCTTTTTCTTCTGTCCTAATCTACCTAACTAATAAGCCAAGATTAAGCTGTTTGGCAAATCAATTTCACTAACCTATTAGCAGTAAATTGAAAACTAATTATTCATGATTAGGCTGTATGACTAACTAGAAGTGTGTTTTTCAGGAGTGGCATTTGAGCTTGCACACTTTCAGATTTTATTTCTCTTTTTGGTATGGGGCTGTACCTTTCATGTTTTTACAATCTGCCCTCTTTTCTATCTTCTATTGTTTTTGTATTTTTTCTTTTTCTTGAAGAAAAAAATGAACAAATATCTAATTGCTCAAAACTAAGCTTTATTGACATTCCTATCTAACCCATTCTAACTTGGAGTATTTACATCCTCATATGATACAAAAGTGCCAATGTAGCCAGTTGAGTAGTGTCAAAACGAAGAATAAAATCTGGCTGTTTGTCAGGGGTATCCATAGTACATTTTGAAGATTAATCTTCAAAACCAAGGCTATCGCAGAAGGTGACCGATTTTCATTTCTTTGGCTCTTGAAAAGGATCCATGCTTGATATTTTGAGCCAGTTGGAGCTTCCACACACTCTTCCAAAGGATCAACAAAAAAAAGATGAAGATTCTCTTCTTTTTGGTCCTCCACAATTTGTAGATTGTCTGCTTCCAAGACATCAGTTTGAGGACTATATCTTCAGTGTGTTCCTTGGAAGCATCATCATATTTAACCTGCAAATCAACAATTAGTGAAATTTATTCTTTCTCTAAATCTATGCTTGCTTCTGATATAAATTTAGGTTCTTTGGATGACAGATTGACATTAGTGAAGGGAGAAGTTTCTTCTTGAAAAGATGGTATATCCTCAGTAGGATAGTCTTCTAATTTTTTGTCTCCTTCAAAGTTTTGCCAGTATCTTTTATTGTTTGGGACAGCTGGCCTGGATTTTTCTTGAACTGTATATTGTTTGCTCTCCCAAGGTCTCAGACATGTACTAGCCACAAGGGCTAATCCACTAGCAAAACTATTTTGGTATTTAGGAACAAGGATAAGTTGGAAATCTTTAAAATATTTTAATAAATCCATGGCATCATCCTTATAGGCTATAAGTCTAGGATGTTTAACCATGCATTCTTCTTTCACTTGCCTAATTACCAATTCTGCATTTCCATGAACTATTATCTTTTGAGCTCATAATTTCTTCAATAAATGTAGCCCTAAGAGGAGTGCTTCATACTATACTATATCAGTTGTGCATTGAAAACTCAATTTGTATGAATGGGCTTCAGAATGATTGTTTCATGTATTGTAAAGCCATATTCCTGCACCTGCATTAGTTTTAGTACAATGCCCATCAAAATTCATATTCCAAAGAGGACTAGTTTCAGTGTTATCATTAATTTCCTTACTATCCTCTTTGTCTTGAGTGCCATTGGATTGTTCTATGGAATAGGCACCATGTTCATGACTGTCTGGTTGAGATGATGGTTTGGAGGGTAGCTGCTTGCTTAGTATTTGATCAATTTGTTCTTCTGTCAAAGGAGAGACTTTTCTTTTAGTATAAATAGAAAAAGAGCTACCCTCTTTCTCATGATCAACAAAAGAACTTTCTGCATCTTTACAACAAAGTTCTCTATGTGACTGAGCAAGAGTATTTGTTTTGCAATAAGTTTCAAAGACTGAATGTTTATTAATAGTCTGATCTATTTCTTTTTCTGTCAAAGGGGAAGATGTTTCTATGTTCCTTTGAAAAGAATTACAATAGTTCTCTGTCTCTTGTAAAGGTTGATTTTGAGGCTGGATGTTTCCTTGAGCCTCTTCTAGGGGATCTTGACTTGTTCTTGTAGGGAAACTTTGAGGATTTTCTATTGTTTCCTGATCTTCTTGTGTAAAAAATTCCTCATGATTTTTATGATACTCAGTTTGCATATAAGGTTCATGAGTTATTTTTTCTACATTATCAGGATGCCACTCTTCTTGTGTAATTTGATATGGGTTGTAATATAGAGGGGGAGTCCCTATATGAGCTGGTTCTCCTCCTACATCAGATTCTACGTTTTGAAAGTAGCTACTTGTTTCATCGAAGCATTTCTCACTATATGTTTTTTTCATTTTGGTCATGAAGTTCTCTTATCAGCATAGTACAAGCCATAGGAAGGCAATCAAAAATTTCTTGACAACCTTCTTTATTGCCTTCTTTGTATGTTTGCTCATCATCTTCTATAAGGTGTTGATCATAATACATATCTTGGTCATTGTCTTGGTCTTTAGGTGATTGGGCTTGTGTTTGATCAGGGAAAAACATAGGTTTCTCTAGATCATCAATATTCATATTAGACATCAACCTATCCATTCTCTTTCCAAGCATGTACATCATCTTTTCCATCATGATTAAAAAAATTTCTTGATTATTTTCCCAATAATCTTGTTCATCATACATGTCTTGTAGTGGTGGAGTTTGTGTTTGCTCAGGAAAAGGCATATGTTGCTCTGGATCACCAATGTTTAGATTAGCCATAAACCTATCCACTCTCTTTCCAAGCATGTACATCAATTTTTCCATCATGACCATACGTTTGTCTTCTGGGTATATATCTAAATCCATGTTTGTAAATCAGAAAAAGAGGTCACTGTGTCTGTTCAATCAGTTCAAGGTCTTCTACCAGTGGAGTCATTTGGTATTTTGGGAGTTATAAGGAGTGGAGTTTCCAGGTGGAAGTTTGTAGCTCTTTTGGAGGTAAAATGTTTTATGGTCCACCACCATGTACCAATCTAATTTTTTTTTGGTTTTTTCTGAGTTTTTTATGGTTTTTTGGAAGACTAATGAGTCTATAAAAGATTTTTAGGCAACTATGAACTCAGAAATCCCCAGTGGAGTCGCCAGAAATGTTATGCCTGGTGGCTCAACTAGCTAATATACCAAATATTCTTGAATCAAGGGATTTCTGGAGTCTTAAGGTGTACTTAGATTCTTACTAACTCAAAAATCCCCAGTGGAGTCTCCAGAAATGTTATCTCCCCGTAATTTCAGAATATTGGTGAGACTAAAACTGCAGAGAGGACATTGAAACCACTTTGGGATTCTAGGATCTAGCCCTCCTGAATCCAGAGAGGGATCTCTCTATAAGTGCAAGGATTGATTTATCTTTAAGGATTTTATGTGTGATATTAGGCTAGTTATGAAGAACAAGGTTTTGTTTGTTTTGGTTGGGCAAAGATATGTGAAGGTGAAGGAAGTTTAAATGAAGGGTGAAGGTGAATGAAAGTGAAAAATTGATTCAGCTAAGAAGATAGGCAAGAAACATCTTCAATCCATTGGGCTATGGAGTCATAGTAGGATTTAATTGAAACAACAAGGTTCAAGAGTGGTCCATGGGGCAATTCATCTATGTCTAAGGATCTTTTTAAAGTTGATTTTATGGAATGGAATGAAACAATAAGAAGGGGAAACAAAAAAATGAAGAACAAAGAGCAGCCTAAGATCAAGTAAGGACTTTGAAACTATCCTGATTTTGGCATACACTTAAGAAAGACATAAAAGTAATCTAAGATCAGGTAAGTACTTTGAAACTAGCCTGCTTTTGATGCACTTTCAATAGAAAACATTTAAAACATGAAAAAGAATAGCTTAAGATCAAGTAAGGACTTTGAAACTATCCTGCTTTTAGCGTATTCAAAGGGAAAATTTTCAAAGCAACTGTTGGAGAAGAAAGTAGAAGACAGGGTCACCATAGACTTCCCTAGCTCTGCTTTACTTAGTGAAATTTTCAAGACAACACATAAGATAAAAAAGAATAGTATAAGATCAGGTAAGGACTTTGAACCTAGCCTGCTTTCAACATACTCTTAGGGAAACTTTCAGGAAACCTTTGGAGATAAAACTAGAGGACAGGGCTCACCATAGACTTCCCTAGTTCAACTTTACTTGGCAGAAACTGAAAATAACATTCAAGAACAATGTTTAAAGTTTATACAATAGAACGAGGGAATGCCAACATTCCTTAACTGCTTGGACTGTATTAAATCATTCTTAAACAACAAAATTTGGTATAAAACATGTAGATAATTCTTATTAGTAAGAGCAGGGTACCTTTGACAGTAAATCCTAGCTCTATAATTGCTGTTCTTTATCAGAGAAGATCGACATAATGGAAACAGAAATAAAATAACAATTTACAATAAGAAAAACATCTCCGTTGACATAGACCAGGATCCCATAAATTAGCTTGTATTTGATGCTTCAAACTAGTTACAATCTTCAAGTCCAGTGGTTCTCTACAGCTTCAAACTTCTCATCTCAACTTAGGTATCTTCAATTACAAACAGAGCTTACAACAGCTTCAGAAAACTATTTACAGGGAATAGATATGTAGTGACCAACATTGTCTCATCTTCTACAGAAGTATTAATAGAAGAAATGAGGAGGTGGGATGTGATAAAAGATATTCTAGGTTCAATTAATACAGTTTAATGCTTCTCGGCCTTTGAGGGGCTCAATGGAGAAAATTTCTGATATTTCTTCTATATTAATTGGTTTAAATTAAGTATTGAGCTTGCTGGGAAGATTTTGTTGACTTTAAGGCTCTTTTTTATCCTTGTAATAACTCTACTGACAGTTTTACAATAAGTTCCTTTGGTCGAATTAACTGTTTTGTTGTTGTGAGGCAAATATCTTTTGTTCTGGTCATAACTAGGCCTTCTTTGATTTTTTTGAGGCTGCAGGTGTCTTTTGGTAGCTGGTGAGGATTAAATTAGCCTCTGATGTGGCGATGGAGGCTTTCTCAGAATGATAGATCTGATTTTCCTTCTTAAATCACTGTTAATTTACTTTAATTCTGTGTGTTAGGCTTAATTAGGCCTAATTTCTATCTTTTGTTCTTCAAACTATGTTTAATTGAGTGGATTAGGTTTTCATATAGTCAATTTTAGGCCATAATCCCTCAAAACTGCGTAAAATATCTTCAATTCTTCATCTCTGCTGTGACTAGATCCTTTAGCACCGATACTCTTTGCTTGATTAAGTTTTGTTGTGTCTTGTTGATGTGCAGGTGTTACAGAGGTTTTATAATGTCGTCAATGCTCATGAGGCACTAATAAAACATAATTCGGAACCCTGCGGAAAGATCTCTTTGATGAATAAAGGCTTGGGGGATCGTCATCCCCGACCTTCAATTTTATTTTCAAAACAATGGAAAATCATTTAAAAACCTGCAAAAGACACAAAATTTATAAAAATCCTATGTGGATGGGCTTAGACTGCTTTAGCAGTTTAGTTTAGATTGCAGCCGTTGGATGAAAGCATCCAATGACGAGGATTACTTTGCCGAGGTCGAAAGGAGAGGCGGTTGGATGAATGGTGGGAAATTAAGTCTGGGCCGTTGATCTGTAAAGATCAACAGTCGAGATTGGCTGGGAAAATATAATGTAGAAGGGCCACATTATTGCGAAATGGGAGAATATACAAAGGAAATGGGTGAAAAACCTTTGGCAGAGGAAAAAAGGGTTAAAAATGAAATTGGGGTTTCCAGAATATTCTAGGCCTTTGGATTGATTAGGAAACAGAGATCAACGATGAAGATTCCTTTATATAGCCCTTTGGAGGATGGGTGGAGGGCGATGAGCTGAGGGTGATATTAAACTGGGACCATTGATCTATAGAGATCAATGGTAGAGATTAAAAAAAATGTCAGAATGTAACATAAACGAGGTAAGGTGGTTTTGGCCATAGAAACCACTGGTTTCACACGATGAAAAGGAAGGAAGGAAATATTGCATTTTTGAATGCGATATGCATTTCTAGCTGACACGTGGCTTTTTAAAACTACCCATATCACGTGACTTTGAAAAATTAACTTTCGGGCTTAAAATCACGCGAAACCACGCGCTGCCCATCAGACCTGGGGTCTTAGATTGCACGATCGTGAGGAAATCGCGATGGAGAATAGATGCACAGGTGATAAAAGGTGGGGCGGGGTCAAAGTAGTTTTAATCTTGATCGTCGGATCAGGGAATGAACAGCTAGGATTGATCAATGGGGGCGGTAGGTCCCAAATGAGTTGGGCCTACTGGGTTAAACATGGACCGTTGGATGAAATAGATCAATGGCTTAGATTTAAACTTGGGGTTAATGGAATAAAATATGAGGCGAGGGTCGGGCGGAGTTTGGGTTAATGCGGGCCATTGATCTGCAGAGATCAACGGCAGAGATTCACCGAAGAGGTTACACTGTCAGGACTTGAGAAATAACAAAGGGAAGTGAGGATTGATCTAGACCGTCGAATCTGTGAAATGAACGATCCAGATCCAATCGCGGGATCGCCAGTCGGTGGGTGAGAGAGGAAGGGTGCAAAAAAAAGTTGCGATGCGATGAGATTGGAGCCGTCGATCTTAGAGAGATCAACGGTCGGGAATGAGTTTGTGGGTTCAAATGTCGGAGGGCTGTGGCAGAGGGTGATCAATCTGGGCCATCGGTTCTTGTGGTTTTCGATGGTCCAGATTGCAATCGGAGGAGGAGAGGAATGGCATAAATGATTTTCGTGATGTGATTAGCGCTAGGCCATTGATCAGAATGGTAAATCAATGGTGGAGATTGCGATAGGGGATTATATAATAAAAACTCAATCGCATCGGAGTTTTTCTTTTAACAAAGGAAAAGTTCTCATCGCAAACCTCCGATTGTGATTAGTGCTCGAGACTTAATGCTTGGTCCTAGTGTGGGTTATATGGTGGGGAAGTGGTTGAGGGGTTAAAATGAGGAAAATGGAAGGATTTTTTATGAGTAAAAGAGGGGGAAAATGAAGGAAAAATGGGTTTTTAGCAGTTTTATTCTTCAAGAAAACAACAAATGTTTTAGGGTAAATGAGGGAAACAACAGTGAAGGCTTTCTGAAGGATAAGTTGTCTTCTTAAGACTTCAAGAACTAACAATTTTGCATAAAACTTGTTTCTTGAAGGCTTAAAAAATGATTTAGCCACCATTTGATATGACAAATTTTTACAGGTGGCTAACAAAATGCTTTATGAGAACGCGTTCGAACCAAACAACACTGTTGGAAAACCTGCAATTAGAAATAAAAATGATATCTCTGATACATGAACATGTGGCATGGGCACAGCCATCCATAATAGAGTATATAAAAAACTAATATCTAGGTATGGATTCATCCATCCAGCAGTAAAGATCACTAAATAGACTTAGGTATGGCTGCATACATCCAATCAAAGAGTCATGTAACAAGTCATGATAACCCACAAAGAACTCACAGTCTGGATTTTAACAGACAAAGCCCAGGGTATTGCACTCCATCATGATCCAAACATGTACAAATTAAAGCATGTGAATATATGAGCTGAAGTCTAACATGCAAGAAAATCATCTGATTAGCAGCCAATGATGAAAGTTGTTAAGAAACACGAGAGGAACCACCAATAATGAAAATGTCTCTCAAGGTATGAAAGGTACAATCCACGGAATGTGAACAGTGATCTGGCATCGAACACCTGCAGAGTCAGTCGATCGAAGGCCAATGATGTGGACCTTACGTCGAATGCGAAGAACCTACCATTGAGGCATGCAGGGTCCAAGGTACCAAAAGGAAGTCTCTAGATCAGATTCCTAGATAATGAGATGAAGCCGACAAGAAGTGATCTGATTGAAGGTGGGCCATAATGTTTCCCACATCATCGAAATGAGACAGAGGAATACGATGTCTGTGAATTAGGACCAACAAAGAATCAGAGGGAGGTTGAAAACTTCAAAAGCAAACTTCTCTTGAACATATCAGTAGCACGACACTGGATTTGGCAGTATTTGACATCAAAGGATCTGAGGTCATGATGACATGGCAAAGGGAAAATAAGAGTTAAAAAGAGATTACCTAAACCCATGGAGGAAAAAATGATGAAATGAGATGTCCCCAACCTAACATGAATGCAGACAAGTGCCATGTACAAGAGCGACATACTGCCAAAAAACCTAAAATCTGGTTCCATTTTCCCCCAGCATTTCTGGCGAGTACCCCAATTAAATTGAAAACAAGCTTGAAGGGGATAACATATGCTTGCACTGTAAGTTTTTCCTTTGGAAAAATCCATCCTAGTACATTTTACGAGCCCTAGGAAGGAGGAACTCAGTTAATTTCATGGTGACAATCTCCAACGTCATCAGGGTTTAACGAGCCTGACAAAAGAAGAACTCGGCATATTTTCATGTTTAGGGAGTTTGAAAAGGAGGCAGAAAAGAAAACTCCAGCAGTCCATTTTCGTAGATGGTCTCACAGATCCAAAAAGGTAGAAAAAAAAGTCTGAAATAACCTCTTAGTCATGATAGGCTAAGGTATTCCTTTTGCGTAAATAATCTATCCCAGCCTGAAAAAGGGTTAAACGTATACTAGGTAGATATCGTTTCACAACTATTTAACAAGTTCAAAATGACAAGTGTCTCTGCAATATTTTCAGTTTTAGAGAGTCAGAAAAGAGCTGAAAGATGACTCCAGTAGTGACTTTTTCATGTTTTTACCGAGTCCAAAAAAGTATAAAATATAACTCATTACTTCATCATTGTTGCATGAAAAACCTGTTGCTGCACAAGAGACATCTGTAAAATGTATTCTTCGAAAATAATACAATAAAATAATCGAAAAACATCTCTTAAAACCTAATTAGGGCTGTGAAAAGTTATAAAATGCCAAAAATGGTAAAAAATAATTAATTTTCACTTTTTACCTCTTGTGGAGCAATTTTTACCCATTTTACTGTGCAATCTTGCGGAGACGATAGCGGCCCATCCAGTACATCAATTGCAAATCTGTCAACTCTAGGTAAGATCTGAGATCCTCTTTGTCATTTTAAGCTATTTCTTGTTTCCCGCATTTGTAATTTTGGAATTTTGGGGAAGAAATTGTAAAAAACTAGGGCTGCTAGTTGGTGCGGGTTTTGGGCATAGAGTCGCACCAACCGCCTAATTTTTTACACTAGGGCGTGCCCATTGGTGCGACCGTTTTAGAAACAGTCGCGTCAATGGCGCAAACCAATTTCTAGCAAATTTATGCACCAAATGTCCCAATTATTTACAAATTCAAGGATGAAAATTTCCTAATACCACTCAAATGTGTGTGTTTGTAGGTAGAAAAGAGAAAAATGGTCACAGAATGGAAAGAACGGGAACATAGTGAAGAATATGAGTTGGCCATGGAAAATGAGGGAGTTATGGAAGCCCTCAGAAACTGTGGCTTGCTAAAAAAATTTCTAACACCATGCCTCTGAGCCCAACCAGAATTGTTACAATATCTAATCAGTATATGGGACGAAAATCAAGAGAATTTCATCCTATGGGATCAAAAACTTGAGATCGATGTCTCTGATGTATACTTCATCACGGGATTATCGCAGAGGGGTGCAACACCACTCCTAACCGATACCCAGCCCTACATGGAAAACATGACCATGGTAATCAATAGGGTATGTCCAAGAGCGCGAAAAGGTTCAAGTAGTGGGAAAGTTGATATTCAAACTATCCCTGATTTTACACTATGCATGGTATTGCATACCATCACACGGGCTGCGGGATTACAAGCAAGCACGAAGAAACAAAGACACAGTTGCTTATTGCTATGGAATGCATGGCTCCGACCATCTACAACTGGGCAAAGGTCGTGACCATCAACATGAAGCGTCAACTAACCAAATGCAAGAAGGCCAAACTGAAACAATTTGGTTATGGATCCATCCTGGTATCGTTCATTATGGAACGATTGCCAATTTTTCAGTGACAAGAGGTTATAGTTCCAACACCACTAGCGAGAGAACCACGAACGGCCCAATGGGAGGCACTGATGCCAAGGGAAGGGGGCGGCCAATAGATGTCTTGGAGGCCAAATTTTTTTGATTGGCTCTGTTGACAACTAATTTTCGTGGAGGATTGGCCCTACTCTAGCACAGATTTCATTGAGGACCTGGACCTCCCACTCCCGGAGGGAGAAGATTGGGATGAAGATTTGGGTAAGACTCAATTTTTTAAGGTTTATGAGTATTATGATTTTTTTGCTTATTTATGTATGTTCTGACATTAAATCCATGTGATGAAGATGTTGGCCCAGAGAGACCTGCCAGTATGTCTCCGATAGTGAGGCGAATCCCTCGCGATTTTGACCCTCCTGGGCAAGGGCAACGAGGAAGATGAGATAGTGCGCACATGCACGGGATCACCCAAGGAGTCCTAGATTATGCCCATTTTTATGATGTTCCTCATGCCTACCAGAGGCATACTGTAGGGGTGCCCAGCTGAATTCATCGTTTGCTGAGGCAGCTAGTACGTGTTGTGAAATGTTATCATGAGCATCATGCTGATTAGACACCTAGATTTATTTTATCTGCATATTTTGCGAGACATGATGTCTTATGATGTAACATAAACATACATATATTTTTTGACGTTATGATGCACATAGTTGCAAACATGCGATATATATGTGTGTGTGTGTGTGTGTGTGTGTGTGTATCTATCTATTTTCCTACATGGATCTCTTACATATGATGATGCTTTTACAAATTATGCAAATGCCTATATAATACAATGTTATCCACTGTATCAGTTAACGTGTTCATTCGTTTGGGAATATGTTGAAAAGTAATGAAATAAAAATGTCTTTCCAACAAACGAATACATATATACAATCTTAGAATGTGTGGATTTATAACCGAATAATGATTATTAAGTTGTAGAACAACAAGCTGTGAATCTGGATTTACAAGCAATGCACGTATGCCGAGGTTGATTGCCTCAGTTAATAACTTAATGAAAACGTTATATTTAGCGACATTGTTTGTAGTATGTCCTAGAAAAATACCTTGTAGATCTATCAACTCACCAGTAGGATCATAAATTACCCAGGCTGCTAAAGACAAATTCCTGGTACTACGGGAAGCACCATCTGCGAAACTGACATAAGGAGTAATAGAAATCTACATTATAAGCAAGGCCCAATAAGCAAGAAAATGCTCACAAAGCACACCAAACCCAAAAAACATCTAAAAAAATTAAAATAACACCTATGTACACCTGTTATGCATGAATGAATTATGCATAATATTTTTTGAGATACAACCCATTTCTGGGCTATTCAAGAGGATTACCTTCGTAGTCAATTAACTCATAGGCCCCATTTTGCAATACACATTTAACGATGTGTTGACGGGAAAATATGTCCGGTCAACAGTAGGGGATCTCCCCGGTAGAAAGTCCTAATTAGACTTTCAACCGTTTGGAGTAGGGATCCCGTCCGGGGTGTGGGTCCGGCTACAACTTAAATGACTTCCTCTTCGGTCTCGAACAACCTGATTGAATCTGCAAACATACACTCATTCACATGATACAAAATACATGACTGATGTATCAAAACTGATATATGACACTGTGCGTAGCAAGGTAATAAACAAAATGCATGCGCCCAAGAAATGTCGTTAGCAACACATCTATGGGGTAATGCATATAAGATAATCTGACCACCAAAGAAACAGTTCTTTAATGGCGAGAATATCCCTTAACTTTCCGAAAGATATAACGAAATGCTAATAAAACAGTTCATTAACATTCATCATAAGAGTAAATAGCAAACTTGAGCATCATCAACACAATCACAGATAGCTATGGAGCATCAATGATACTATTAATAACACAGATTCATTAATCAAAAGATATTCTGAAACTATACGCAGAATACACGCAGTGTTGTCACAGCTAGACACATCATCCAATCAAAGGGGTTTTAACAAGTATTTGTATTATATATGTCAAGAGTATGATTCTTCAATTACAATGCAATATTGCCTTTCAGTCCACCAAAGAGGAGCCCTTTACAATGTGCCCCACAGGGGTATTTATAGATTCAAGAGACGCCCTTATGGCCTTCCGCTCCCACGGCCCGCCCCCGCGGGATTCTCGCCACACTTGCGACCTGGCGACCAAAATTGCGACCGGCGACCCGGTCGCAAGTGTGACCCGCGACTCCGGCGCCAGGGGTGCGACTCCGGCGACCCGCCGGTTGACTATGGAGGTGGTCAGCAAGAATTGAGGTTTCTGAACGCCGGCTTCTTTGCCCTTTAGGAAATCTCGCCAAGTCCGGTAACTGCTATAGGAGCGATGCGCGGGCTTTCCTCTTTATTCGATGCATACATTCTAGGCATCTGCACTGTGAGTTTCCTTCTTCGAGAGATCGCATTGAGAGGGAAGCAAGCTTGCATAGATTTGCACTCCGGGAGTGACAAGCAACCGATTCAAAAGTTCTCTTGTAATGCCTTGAATTTCTAAAGGGCAACAGCCTGTTCACGGTTGCAAGAAAAGACCGAATTTCATGCTCTACCCGGCTCCCGCCTTAGTCTCATTCGCGTCTCTAATGATGGAATGTGATGAACATAATCTGCGGAGCCAATCTCCGACGTGATTATATGCAGACATCACTTTGTCCAGATCTTTGGCCAGCTTGTCTTTGGATTGCATACTCATCCGAATTTGCACTTTGGCTTCTTGCGTATGACTCCAATCCTTCCTAGGCACATGTTCAGGAGCTTGCTGATACTGCGCTGTCCAGTTCATCATCTTGTCCAAAGCTGCCGAGGCTTCCCTGAGCTGTTCGTGTTTCTGCCTGGTTTCCTCTCGTGCCTCTGCCAACGGGGCCACTGTTTGTTTCAGGGTGAGCATTTCCTGGTATACTTGCCTCATTGTCATCTCCAACACATCACACTCTTTCCTGACCACCAGTGGGATCTCATTCACTTGGGCGCTTTTAGCCTGTTCTGTAAAGAAATAATTTCCCTGCTCATCCTAGTGACATTTTCCTCTGTGGCCGCGGCAAAAGCGGTGCCTGCTGATGCTATCATAACAGGGTTAGTCCTTGTATCTGGGACTATGTCCTTTCCAGTGGCAACCGTAGAGATGGCGGGATGGCCTTGCGCTAAGGATTTCCTTTTCTCTTGCCGTATTTTGAAAGAGAATTGGTCAAATGTCAATCTGGTTAGGTCGAAGACTTCTTCTTCCTGCTCCCCGGGAAAATCATCAATATTGAGCGTACTTTTCGCGCCACCTGAAGGGATGTCCAGGGGAGATAGGTCAATGTCGTCTATTAGCTCGTCCTCATCATCCTGTGTTTGATCCTTTTCTTTTTCCTTTTTCCGGCGCTCGGCCTCCGCCTTGTCGTGTTCCTCCTTCTTCCTGCGTTCTGCTTCTGCCTCTGCTTCCTTTTCAGCTTTTCTCTTTCGCTCTGCCGCAGCGGCTTGTTCTTCCTTCTTTTGACGGTCGACTTTGTCGAGTTCTTCCTTAAGCGCTTTTTCTGCCGCCGCCTGTGCCTCCTTTTCCTGTCTTTCCTTTTCCTCTTCCTTCTTCTTCTTTCGCTCTGTCCTGGCATCTTTCTTACGTTTCTCTTCATCCTCCTTCATCTTCTTTTCTTCATCCCTTTTGGCTTGGGCTTCTGCTTCCCTCTGCTGATCCGTGGTGTCAGGACCCGTACCGGTCTGTGTTCTCTTATCTTTGGAGGAAGAAGAGCCTCCAAGTTTCTGGCTTCTATCCTCTAAATTCTGGTGATCCTCATCCTCTCGGTCAGAGTCGATCCCTGGAGCTAGATGCCTATCTGCGTTGTACCAGTTTCTTCTTTCGTCCTCATCCGGGCGCTCGACATGCTGGTAGCTCCATCTAAAATTGGCCCTTTTACAATGCTCAGGAACTATCTTGACTGGGTCATAAGTTCGGCAATCCAGATTTCTGAAGTGATAACTCTTTACCTCTTCCCCTTCACGCCCTACCTCCCTGAAGTCCTTGACTGTGTAAGCACCAATGGTGAGAGGTAGAGCGGGCCAAGGTTTCTTCTTCCCTTTGGAAAGGACATTTGAGAAGCCCAAGGTCATCTGGTAGCATACTTCCTGCATGAGCACCTTGTCGGTAATAAATTTAGGCAAAGCATGTGGTGCTTTGAATGAGCCAAATACTCGGATGCTTGTAAATTCAGTGAACGGAAACCAGTGTGCCACCTGACCTAGTGTCTCCATTGCTCGCCAAGACATGTAGGGGGTGTCTTGACCAAATAGCTTCCCGTAAAGGGCGGGAATGAATATATGAGAGATTTGCTCGATGTCTGACTTGTACCTGGATTCCCAGAATACCTTGGTCTGCAAATGTATTTCCTGGGTCTGTTCGGAGTCCCAGTTATGCGGCCATCCTTCAACATGCAGCTGGGCACAGACAGCATCTAGTAGATACGAAGCCATATAGAATTCTGATGGCGCTCCCTCATCTGGGGCTAAAGCTGAAGCCAAATTTGTGTGCATGGAGCCCATTAATATACCGGCCCAATTGAACCGAGTGCCATATACTGTTACGTGTTCCATGATGGTTGCCCATGTTCCGTTGAAGGTGGTGGCGTCTGAACGTCCATACACTCTGCACAGCATGGCGGCCACCAACTTATATACCTTCCTCAGACCGGCCACCAGGTATTCCTGGTCCTTTTTTATTTTAAATTTATCTGGTTCCGCCCACCATTTTCTGATTGTATCAATCATCGGCACTTCATTTGCAGAAAACCATCTTGGGGTGAAGTTCACCTCTGCTTTGGGTAGCGAGTAGTAGACCTGTGCTTTTGAGCTCTCCAATGTTGCAAAAGCTTTCCCTCCACTATCTCGGATTGCGAAGTTCTTAGGATCCGTCTTCTGTATGATCCAGTCCAACATTTCTGGGCACGGAAAGATGGCGGGATGTGACCTTGCTAGGTGCAACTTGGATTTCTTAACCTTCAGATATACTTCCCGGTCCGGGAGATCTTCTGGAAACTCATCCTCTGGCATGGCGAACTCGCGGTATACTTCATACCACCTAAGGCTGTCCTCCTTTGCGAAGGTGCAAAGGGTGTCTCTGTATATTGGTGGAGGAGATGTTTGTATGTCTGTGTCTGACTCTTCCTCCACTACCTGCCTACTTCTCCTTCGGGATACCCGGGGTGCCATATTGCTAGAGTCGGAGAGGACCGGTACAGTGTCTGTTCTAAATTCACCTGTTGCATTCAAGACAGAATCCTAGGATGAGAAAGACATGATGATAATGGCTAAATAAAGTCTACACATGCAAAGTTAAATTGACTGTTCTCCGGGAGTCGCTGGGTCGCTGATCCACAAAAGGGCTCACACGCGACCTCGCGACCTTGCGACTAGGTCGCAGGGTCGCAGAGTCGCTGAAAGGGAGTTTTGCGACCTTGCGACCTTGCGACCTGGTCGCTAGGTCGCAGGTCGCACCTGAGCCTGCCGGGGGGTTTCGCGCGCGCGCGGCTTCGCGGATAAACTTTACTTACAGGGAAAAGTACACGGTTTGAAAGGGTCTAAACTGACAATAAGGCATAGCCATGAGGAATTGGGCAAGAGACGGGTGACCCAGGGGTTTGTGGGAACAAAAACAAAAAATAAAATCAACTGGAAAACCTATCTGCTCACCAGCAAGTAAATAAGAACGCGGGGAGGCTCAATAATGGCAAGAAATGCTCAATAAGGAAACATAGGGGGAAAAAGGCAACTTACCCGGAAGAAAACGCGCCAGTCGACCTGTCAGAGAAATTCCACGGTTTTCGCTGAGAGCTACAAATGCGACCTAGCGACTCGACCTTATATAAAAAGGTCGCAAGTGCGAGTACTAAATGAGGTCGCAAGTTGTAATTTTGCGACCTTGCGACCTCGCGACCTTAAGGTCGCTGGGTCGCAAAGGTCGCTGAGTCGCTAATTTCCTTAATACTTCGTTTTGCGACCTTGCGACCTTGCGACCCTAAGGTCGCAGGGTCGCAAGGTTGCAAATAGATTGACTTCCGACTCTTGCGACCCGGCGACCTATGCGACCTTAGGGTCACAGAGTCGCATAGGTCGCATGGGTCGCAAATCATGACTCTGCGACTTAGCGACTTTCTCTTAAAAATTTACTTGGCTTTTTTCCTTCTTCAGTTTCAAAGGGGGGCTCCAAAAAATTTTGAAGTGTGTGTTATGATTTTATGTATTTTTTGGAGGGTGTTGTAGGAGCTACAACAAATGGCGATTCACTGGATGAATTCAGAGTCTCTGCTGATGAAGGGTCAATGAGGGAGGAGGGAGGGGTCTAATACTTGCTTGTTCTTTTACCTCAGAGTTTTCACCTTCCTTCCTTCGCCACCCCGCATAGTCGCCTAACCTTTTGGCTTGTTGGGTGCAAATCAACCGAATTTTAATTCCTCACGCTCCAGGATCGAGAGGGTCGGGGAAACCTTGGACAACTGCAGGGTCCGGTACAATTATTTCGTCCTCATGGTGTTGCTCCGCTGCCAGCGAACCTCTCAGCTCTGGCGGAGTCACTGCCTAAGGAGTCGTGAACGTTGCTCCGCTGCCAGCGAGCCTGGTCAGTACCCCGGCGGAGTCGTTACAACACCTCTCTGCGCAGGAAGCCTTTCTCAATCCTTTACCCTTTATTTGTGTGCGATTGCACTTATTTGAGAATGTGCCTGTAGCACTTATTTAGATGGGCACATTTTGCCTGGGCGGATGAGGGATCCCGACTTATTTTTCTTGCAGAGAGGTTGCTCCTGGTCTCATATGAGGACTCGGGTTTTTCCCGGATGACCTGCAATTCTCTTGAGTTAGCCCTGTTCCCTCACGATCCGGTTGCTGCTATGCAAGACCTTCTCTGCCTGCACCCTTCGAAGCCGCTAGGTGGTTCATTATGCTTGAAGACTCTAGTAGGGCCGTGTACTATCCTTAGGTGCCCATCACAAGCGAGTTTCGACTGCCCCGTGTTTTACGGGAGGGGCCTTTTATCAGCATAGAACCTCTTCAAGGAGTGAGCCAGTTGCGGGCAGCTTAGACAAGGTTTTCTTCGAAGATTTAGAGAAAGAGTTGTTTTTTTTTTGTTTTTTTTTTATTTTAACAGTTTAAGTAAAATAGTGTTTGAGGTCATGCCCGTTTACCGGGAGGACCTCGAATTTTCCTTCCAGAGTTTGCAATCGGAAAGTATGGGGACCCACCTTTTCTTTAACCTGAAAAGGACCTATCCATAGTGCTTGAAATTTGGCATGTTTTCCTTTTTCTTCGTGTGCTTTATCCCACTTTAGGACAAGATCTCCTACTTCAAATTTTTTATCTCCTGCAGACTTTTTATCGAACCATTTCTTGATCCAACTCTGGTGGATGGCGAATTTCTCCCGGGTTTTCTGCCTTTCCTCTTCTAGTTTTAGTAGGGTGTCAATGCGGGTTTGCAAGGTAGGGCAAGGGGTACCATGACACTCTTGGGACAACTGTAAAGCGGGAAGAGACAAATTGGGTGGGAGGACAGCTTCTTTCCCATACACGAGAAAATATGGTGAGGTGCCTATTGAGGACTTAGGGGTGACACGATCGGCCCAAAGTGCATTTTGGAGAGCATTGTGCCAGTTGCGTTGGTGAGACAGTAAAGTCTTTTTAATGATGCGAATCAAATTTTTATTGGTTGATTCCGCTAGACCGTTTCCTTGGGGATAGTATTTTGCTGAGTGTTTAAGAACGATACCATTTTCTAAAGCAAAATCATATAATTTAAAATATGAAAAATATGTTGCATTATCAAAAACCAACGATGTCGGAACGCCAAACCTGGTAATGATGGAATGAATGACAAATTGCATTACCTCCTGGTCGTTGACTTGGCGTAATGGTACTGCTTCAACCCACCTGGTGAAGTAATCAGTGGCTGTTAGGATGTACCGGTGTTGCTTAGAAGAGTGGGGTAGGATCTCGCCAATGACGTCTAGACCCCATTGTTGGAACGGTTCTTCTACTGCTACTGACAACAAAGGAGCAGCCAGACGCACTTCTCGGCTTGCGAATTTCTGGCATTGAATGCATTTCCGAACATATGCGTGGGCATCTCTAAAAAGGGTTGGCCAATAATAACCTGCACGCATAATTTTATGGGCAGTGGTATCCCCGGCGAAATGACCTCCTGCTGGTCCATCATGCAGCTCGATTAAGATCTTCTGAGCTTCATCATATTCCAGGCAGCGTAACATGACCCCATCGGAATGTTTCCTGAAAAGCTTCCCTTGGATTAACTGGTAAGGCACAGCTTTGAGTCTGATTGCACGTTTCTGCCGGGCATTTAGAGCGGGGTCCAATGTACCGTGTGCTAAATATCCTGAAATATCCGAGTACCAAGAAGGGTCCTTTACCTGAGGCAAGACATCAGTTTGGTACATATCAATTTCTTGTTCCCAATTATCTTCTTCACTCTGTTGGGAACTTGCGGCCTCTGCAGCCATCTGGCATAAACCTTGTCCTTTCACTGTGCGTGCTGGCTTAAACTCTAAGTCGTATTATTGCATACACGCAACCCAGTTCCCTCGTCTCTCGCCCAGCTCCTGCTGCGTGAAAAGTGAGCGAACAGCTGGGTGGGGAACGTAAACCGTGACATGGTTTTTCAAAATGTATGGTCGGAAATGTTTGACCGCTTTATATACCGCATAGGCCTATTTCTCGATTTCGGGATAATTTAATTCAGCTCCCTGCAGACCGGTGCTCATGAATGAAATGGGACGCTCGTCATTATTTCTGTCCTTTTGTGTGAGTACGGCTGCCAGGGACGAAACCGAAGCGAAAGTATACAAGCTAAAATCTCTGCCAAAATCTGGGCTCTGGAGGGAAGGTGCTTCGGCTATAGCTTTCTTGATCTGGTTGAAAGCTTCCTTTTCGGGCTGATTCCATTTGAAGGTAGCATTTTTCTTTATCATTCCCTGTAGTGGTTTAACTATCTGGGCGAAATCTGATATAAACTTACGTACAAAATTGATCTTTCCCAAAAAGGATTGCATTGCTTTCTTACTGCTGGGGGGAGGAATCTGAGCAATGGCTTTCGCACGTTCTGGATCAACGACAATGCCTTGCTTAGTTATGATATGACCCAGCAGATTTCCTTCTGCTACGGCAAAAATGCTCTTCTTTGGGTTGAGCGAGATACCGTATTTTCTGCACCTTTCGAAGATCTGTCTGAGGTGACGCAAATGATCCCCCCGACGTTTAGAGAACACAGTAACATCATCCAAGTAGACTACCACACTTTGGCCTATCAGACCCCTGAATGCTATATCCATAGCTCTTTGGAACGTTGCTCCTGCGTTGATTAATCCAAAAGGCATGCGCCTGTAAGCGAAAGTTCCCCACTTAGTCCGAAAGGTAGTCTTTAACATATCTGGTTCAGCCACCAGTACCTGATTGTAACTAGAGAATCCGTCCAACAGAGAGAACATATCTGACCCGGACACTGCTTGTAATATTTGCTCCATAGGGGGTACCGGGTAATTATCTTTATTCGAGGCCCGGTTTAAGTTTCGGAAATCCACGCATAAGCGAATTTCACCTGACTTCTTCCGTACCGGAACCAAATTGGACACCCATGTGGAATGGCGAACTTTAAAGATAATGCGTGCATCTAAAAGTTTCTTGAGTTCCTTCAGAATCAATGGTTCCATCGTAGGGTGTACTTTCCTGAGTTTTTGTTGGAAAGGTTTTACATTTTCTTTGATGGGTATCACATGTTGTATGATTCGAGTATCGTATGTGCATAATTCCTCATATGTCCAAGCGAACACGTCACGATATTTGCGAAAT
The DNA here is from genome assembly GCA_034641835.2 of Pinus albicaulis. Lineage (NCBI taxonomy): Eukaryota > Viridiplantae > Streptophyta > Pinopsida > Pinales > Pinaceae > Pinus > Pinus albicaulis. The sequence continues at coordinate 1,104,945,784 of CM076581.1, forward strand.
AGCTGAGTGAAATCCTGGGCCTCTTGGGAGGTGCAGTCCTTCCCAAGGTTGACGAATTTAGGATTATCTTCTGATCCCAAATTTACTTGTCGATGAGCTAAAATAGAGCTCTGTACTTTTGCGTTTGGGGGCCCACGGAACCTATTTTGCAGATCGAAAAGCTTCTCCAGTGATACCACCCCTTTAGGCATGGGGTTTCCTTTGACTTGCTCATACTCCTTTTGCATAGCTTGGTCGTGCTCATCTTCATCTATAGCAGTGTCTTTGAATATCTCTGAGTTGCACATAAATTCCAGCACCTGTTGATCATCATCAAAAACACGCAAATTAGTGATATTGTCTGGCACGGAGGGTTTATACATAACTTCAATAGAAAAACCGTCCCTCAAAGGGGTAAACCTGGCGGCAGCATTAGCTAGAGTATCCGCCGCTGCGTTATGTATTCTTAGAACATATTTAATTCCAAAAGAGTCAAAAGAAGAAATTAATCGCCATACCTCTTGCTAATACGCCTTCAAATGTGGAGACAAACAATGAATAGTATTGCGTACCTGCTGAGTGATGATCTCGGAGTCTCCAATGACATGTAAGCATTTTACCTTCAAATCGAGCACCTTTTTTAGCCCAAGGATCAAAGCTTCATACTCAGCAGTGTTGTTAGTGCATTGGAACTCTAGTCGACAAGAGACTAAGAATTTTTTCTTATGCGGATCAAGCAAAACGCAGCCAGCGCCAGAACCATCGAGATTTTTGGAACCGTCGTAATACAAGGTCCATATGTCGCTTTCCGGGTCCTTGGGGGTAATGGATTGCAGAGGGATTTCGGCTTGGTGCGAGACAGTTTGGGCTTGCTCCTCTGCGACGAGTGTCATTTCAGAAAGGACCTCGGGGCCTACTGAAGACTGGGGAGGTCGGTAACATCCAAAAATGAAATCTAGAAAACACATACCAAGTTCCTCCTGGGCAAAGCTGATAGGTTCATTTGTGGCATCCAAATCAGTTACAGTGTGTTTCATGTATGGTTCACTTTCGACTCTGATTTGGTTGTTTCTCCCTTTGTAAGGTAGCCATAAGTGGGACCAATCTGTGGCGAAGTATCCTTGCAATTTGCTAGACCAGTCTCTACTAAGCAGTACACCATAGGCTTCGGGGATGTCAACAACCACAATATCAATACATTGATGGACTCTAGAGTCGGATGAGAGGCGGATGATCACATTGTTCAATTCCCCAACGGCTGGTACTTGAGACCTGTCAAGTTGAATGATTTTTGCATCAGTTGTCTCTGGGAGGATGTTGAGTTTCTTGCACACAGATAGAGGCATGACATTTGTGGATGCGCCGGAGTCAACGAGACAATTATGAACGTTGAAATTAAACATCTCAAAAGACAAGAGGAATGGAGGGGTGGATCCTCTCGAATTCGCGTTGAGAGCGTTCACTATAGATTGGATATCTGGACTGGTTTGTGCAGATGTGTTGCTCACAGTTTTCGTATTTTGGTTGTTGGCGAAAGCTTTTAAAATAAGTTCCTTTTGATTTGTGATGCGGGCCAGTTCATATAGTGAGATATTAGCTCTGGTCTTTTTCATGTCCTCCACTATGTTGTAGCTAGTATCGGTTTGGGGACTAGGTTCAGTAGTGGTCTTCGAGGGTTCCACCGGGAGCTTGGTCTTGTGACTTGCTTTGTTGTTACCATTTGTAGGTTTCTTCGGCGTAGCTTGTCCTTCGTTGTTAGGGGGAAGAATTTTCCTCAGGAAGGCCCTTTTCTTGTCTTCATATGATTTTTCGGGGACAGATCCTTTGCTTCTAAGACTATAATTTCGAGGAGGCTGAGCCTTGGGACTGCCTGCCATGTTGATATCAATGGGGACAAGACTCCCCCCCCCGCGGATTATATCGAAAGTTAGGACAGAAGCTCCTGATTCCCCATCTAGGAGCGAACCTTCATCTCGATCAGAAACATCATCCTCTATCTGGTTTCCCGGAGTTTGGTCATCCAAAAGTTGGTTAACCACCGCGGTCATACTGCCAATCCATTGCGGGCACGTCTTTTCGGAATGAGCAGCTTGGTGAAACGAGCAAAAATTGTCCTTTCTTATTTCTTCCACGTTGAGAGCGGCGTTGGAGTTTGACGGAGGTCTGCTGGTGTTGGGATTATTCTTCTTGAAAAAGGGTTTTGGGGGTTTATTCGTAGTTGAGGTTTCAACGCCCTTTCTCTTTAAGTCAGAGACCTCATTCGTCAGAAGTTTGAGGGTCTTGGCCATACTCTCGAAATCAAAATTTTCTCTCTCTCTATTAGGGGTGGAAGACTGACCCTTTTTAGTGGTTGGTTTGTGATCATCTTTTCCTTCATGGTCCATGACTCCTATCGACAACATGTCCTTCTCTACCGCGAGAGCAGCAGCGTAATTTGCTGTAAGGGTAGCGCGGGCCTCACGTTTGACGAAAACAACAATATCCCTAGGGAGAGCTTTAGTGTAATAGTCGATGGTGATAGAATCGTCCAATGCTAAGTTTGGAGGAAATTTTTGCAATATTGTGGCGAAGCGTTGGTTAAAGTCTTTAACCTTCTCTTTTCTGTGACACTTGATGGTGCTTAATTCTGTGAGGAGCATAGAGGGTGTTTTATCCTCTGCAAACTTTTGCAGGAACACGCGACGGAACTGGTCCCATGAAGTAATAGAAGCACTGGGTAGGGAACGGTACCAGATGGCTGCAAGGTTTACAAGAGTGTGTGGGAACAGTCGACAAGCGACATCATCGGACTGAACTCTCATGATTTGTAGGGCCAGATAGAAACTACTAATATGATCTTCCGCTGAGGTACCTTTCTCAGGATCAAATTTAGGAAGATGCTTCTCCGGGTGTCTAGGCATATCATGGAGAGGACCTAAAAGAGCCAATGGGGATTGAGCCATCCAGGCTAGAGGCTGCACCCTCCTGGGGTGCTGGTGATATCGGGTTTCGGCCTCGGATTCACTTCCCGTCCCTGACACTGATGCGCCGTCCTGATGGTGAGAGTGCTCATCTCGGTGTCTTCCACGGTTATTCATATTTCTAAGGTACTCCCAGTTGTGGAGAGGGGGTCTATTTTGGTTTTGGTGGTGATGATGGTTGTTCTGATGTCTCCGGCCGTGGAACATATCTCCTCTACCTCCACGTCCGTGACCCCTATTAACCCCACCCTCATTTCTTCGGGGCCTATTGCCTTCTCTTACATTTCTTCGGGCAGTGTTAACTTCTCTCTCGTTCCTTCGACCCCCCTCTCCTTCTTCTCACAGGTCGTACACTTGGTTGTCGTTCCACTGATGTAAGTCAGGCTGAGGTTCGGGGAAAGGTTCAGTATCAGGGAAACCTTCACTATCTTGGAGGATATGGCGAGAGTGCTCATCTCGGTGTCTTTCACGGTTATTCATGTTTCTAAGGTACTCCCAGTTGTGAAGAGGGGGTCTATTTTGGTTTTGGTGGTGATGATGGTTGGTGTGGTGTCTCCGGCCGTGGACCATATCTCCTCTACCTCCACATCCGTGACCCCTATTAACCCCACCCTCATTTCTTCGGGGCCTACTGCCTTCTCTTACATTTCTTCGGGCTGGGTTAACTTCTCTCTCGTTCCTTCGACCCCCCTCTCCTTCTTCTCGCAGGTCGTACACTTGGTTGTTGTTCCACTGATGTAAGTCAGGCTGAGGTTCGGGGAAAGGTTCAGTATCAGGGAAACCTTCACTATCTTGGAGAATGGGGTCATTTTCCTGGACCGCCCGCCCGAGGTCTTCAATCATGGAGTTCACGAGTTCGGGTATGGTGCTGACAAGCACACCATTACGGGTGATGTTCTCAGTAGGGGTCCTATTGTAAGCTAGAAACTCCATGATGGGGGCATATCGTAAATCCCTGACGAGATTATGGGCAACTGGGCGTAAGGATCTCAACTGTTCGTTGGTGATTTCAAAGTATCGAGCCTCCTCCCTCGGAATATCCTCTAAGGGGGGAAGAGGAGGTTCGTTATTTATGACCTCCCGGTGGGGAGTTTGTGATGGAATATCGATCATATGCTCGGAGGTTCAGGCCCTCCTTCTAGTGCCAAATCTGTTGACGGGAAAATATGTCCGGCCAACAGTAGGGGATCTCCCCGGTAGAAAGTCCCAATTATACTTTGAACCGTTTGGAGTAGGGATCCCGTCCGGGTTGTGGGTCCGGCTACCGCTTAAATGACTTTCACTTCGGTCTCGAACAACCTGATTGAATCTGCAAACATACACTCATTCACATGATACAGAATACATGACTGATGTATCAAACCAATATATGACACTGTGCGTAGCAAGGTAATAGACGAAATGCATACGCCCAGGAAGTTTCGTTAGCAACACATCTATGGGGTAATGCATGCAAGATAATCCGACCACCAAAGAAACAGTTCTAAGTGGCGAGAATATCCCTTAACTCTCCGAAAGATATAACGAAATGCTAATAAAACAGTTCATTAACATTCATCATACGAGTAGATAGTAAACTTGAGCATCATCAACACAATCACAGATAGCTATGGAGCATGAATGATACTATTAATAACACAGATTCATTAATCGTACGATATTCTGAAACTGTACGCAGAATACACACAGTGTTGTCACAGCTAAACACATCATCCAATCAAAGGGGTTTTAACAAGTATTTGTATTACATATGCCAAGAGTATGGTTCTTCAATTACAATGCAATATTGCTCTTCAGTCCACGAAAGAGAAGCCCTTAACTATGTGCCCCGCAGGGGTATTTATAGATTCAAGACACGCCCTTTATGCTTTCCGACGCTTCAACTTCCCGGCGGTTCAACTTCCCTGCGACCTTTGCCGAACATGCGACCTGCGACTTAAGTGCCGATGCGACCTGCGACCTAGGTGCCCATGCAACCTGCGACCTGGGTACCGGTGCGACCTGCGACCTGGGGACGGTCGCGACTTGCGCCTGAAAAGCTTAGCTATGGAGGTGGTTGTGTGATTGAGGTTTCTGGAACGTCAACTTTCTTGCCCTTGAGGAAATCTCGCCAAGTCTGGTAATCCGCTGTTATAGGAGCGACAAGAGGGGTTTCCTCTTTTATTCGATGCATACATTCCAGGGCATTCGGTACCAGAGTCTCCTTCTTCTGAGAGATCAGGATTGAGAGGGAGGCAAGCTTGGTATAGATTTGTACTGGAGTGACAAGCAACCGATTTAGGTTCTCTTGTGATGCCTCGAATTCTAGTGCGGCAGCAGCTTGTCTCACGGGTTGCAGAAAAGACTGAATTTCCTGCTCTACCTGCTCCCAGTCTTTAGTTTCATCCAGTGCCCCTAATGACGGAATGTGATGAAGAGCATTCATGGATTCAATACCACTGATCAGGTGATTATATGCAGACATCACTTTGTCCAAATCTTTGGCCAGCTTGTCTTTGGACTGCATATTCATCCGAATTTTTACTTTGGCGTCTTGTGTATGACTCCAATCCTTCCTAGGCACATGTTCGGGAGCTTGCTGATACTGCGCTGTCCAGTTTATCATTTTGTCCAAAGCTACCGAGGCTTCCCTGAGCTGCTCATGCTTCTGTTTGGTTTCCTCTCGTGCCTCTGCCAACGGGGCCACCGTTTGTTTTAGGGTGAGCATTTCCTTATATACTTGCCTCATGGTCATTTCCAACACATCACACTCTTTCCTGACCGCCAGTGGAACCTCATTCACTTGGGCGGGCTTACTTTGGAGCTGTAGCATCTCACTTTCTAGTCTTGATTTCTCCTGCTCCGCTGCTTTTAGCCTGTTCTGTAGGGAAATAATCTCCCTGCTCATTCTAGTGACATTTTCCTCCGTGGCCGCGGCAAAAGCGGTGCCTGCTGATGCTATCATAACAGGGTTAGTCCTTGTATCTGGGACTATGTCCTTTCCAGTGGCGACCGTAGATATGGCGGGATGGCTTTGCGCCAAGGATTTCCTTTTCTCTTGCCGTATTTTGAAAGAGAATTGGTCAAATGTCAATCTGGTCAGGTCGAAGACTTCTTCTTCTTGTTCCCCGGGAAAATCATCAACATTGAGGGTACTTTTCGCGCCACCTGAAGGAATCTCCAGGGGAGATATTTCAATGTCGTATATTAGCTCGTCCTCCTCATCCTGCGTTTGACCCTTTTCTTTCTCCTTTTGCAGGCGCTCGGCTTCCGCCTTGTCGTGTTCCTCCTTCTTCCTGCGTTCTGTCTCTGCCTCTTCTTCCTTTTCAGCTTTTCTCTTTCGTTCTGCCGCGGCGGCTTGGTCTGCCTTCTTTTGACGATCGAATTTGTCAAGTTCTTCCTTAAGTGCTTGTTCTGCCACTGCCTGTGCTTCCTTTTCCTGTCTTTCCTTTTCCTCAGCCTTCTTCTTTTTCCGCTCTGTCCTGGCCTCTTTCTTACGTTTCTCTTCATCCTCCTTCATTTTCTTTTCCTCTTCCTTCTTGGCTTGGGCTTCAGCTGCCCTTTGCTGATCCGAGGTGTCAGGCCCTGTGCTGGTCCGTGTTCTCTTATCTTTGGAGGAAGAAGAGCCTCCTAGTTTATGGCTCCTATCTTCTAAATTCTGGTGATCCTCTTCTCCTCGGTCAGAGTCGACCCCCGGAGCTAGATGCCTGTCTGCGTTGTACCAGTTTCTTTTCTCGTCCTCTGCCTGGCGCTCGAAATGCTGGTAACTCCATTTAAAATTGGCCCTTTTACAATGCTGAGGAACTATCCTCACTGGGTCATAAGTTCAACAATCCATATTTCTAAAGTGGTAACCTTTTATCTCTTCCCCTTCACGCACTACTTCTCTAAAGTCCTTGACTGTATAAGCACCAATGGTGAGGGGTAGAGCGGGCCAAGGTTTCTTCTTCCCTTTGGAAAGGACATTGGAGAAGCCTGAGGTCATCTGGAAACATACCTCCTGCATGAGCACCTTATCGGTGATAAACTTGGGCAGAGCATGTGGTGCTTTGAATGAGCCAAATACTCGGATGATTGTAAATTCAGCGAATGGAAACCAGTGTGCCACCTGACCTAGTGTCTCCATTGCTCGCCAAGACATGCAGGGGGTGTCTTGACCAAATAGTTTCCCGTAAAGGGAGGGAATGAATATATGAGAGATTTGCTCGATGTCTGACTTGTACCTGGATTCCCAGAATACCTTGGTCTGCAAATGGATTGCCTGGGTCTGTTCGGAGTCCCAGTTATGTGGCCATCCCTCAACATGCAGCTGGGCACAGACAACATCTAATAAATACGAAGCCATATAAAATTCTGACGGCGCTCCCTCATCTGGGGCTAAAGCTGAAGCCAAATTTGTGTGCATGGAGCCCATTAATATACTAGCCCAATTGAACCGAGTGCCGTGTACTGTTACGTGTTCCATAATGGTTGCCCATGTTCCGTTGAAAGTGGTGGCGTCCGAACGTCCGTACACTCTGCACAGCATGGCGGCCACTAACTTATACACCTTCCTCAGACTGGCCACCGGGTACTCCTGGTCTTTTTTTATTTTAAATTTATCTGGTTCCGCCCACCATTTTCTGATTGTATCAACCATCGGCACTTCTTTTGCAGAAAACCATCTCGGGGTGAAGTTTACCTCTGGTTTGGGTAGCGAGTAGTAGACCTGTGCTTTTGAGCTCTCCAACGTTGCAAAAGCTTTACCTCCACTATCTCGGATTGCGAAATTCTTAGGATCCGTCTTCTGTATGATCCAGTCTATCATTTCTGGGCACGGAAAGATGGCGGGATGTGACCCTGCTAGGTGCAATTTGGATTTCTTGACCTTCAGGTATACCTCCCGGTCCGGGAGATCTTCCGGAAACTCATCTTCTGTTATGGCGAACTCGCGGTATACTTCATACCACCTGAGGCTGTCCTCCTTTGCGAAGGTGCAAAGGGTGTCTCGGTATATTGGTGGAGGAGATGTTTGTATGTCTGTGTCTGACTCTTCCTCCACCACCTGCTTACTTCTCCTTCGGGATACCCGGGGTGCCATATTGCTAGAGTCGGAGAGGACCGGTATCGTGTCTGCTCTAAATTCACCTGTTGCATTCAAGAAAGAATCCCAGGATGAGAAAGACATGATGATAACGGCTAAATACAGTCTACACATGCAGAGTTTAATTAACTGTTCTCAGGGGGGGCGCAGGGTCGCAGATCTGCAAAAGCACTCACATGCGACCTCGCGACCTGGCGACTAGGTCGCAGGGTCGCAGAGTCGGTAAATGGGGGGCGTGCAACCTTTGCGACTTTGCGACCAGGTCGCTGGGTCGCAAGTCGCACTTGAGCCTGCCTGGGGGTTTCGCGCGCGCGCGGTTTTGCGGATAATCTTTCCCTACCGGGAAACATACGCGGCTGGAAAGGGTCTAAACTTGAAATAAGGCACAGCCATGAGGAAATGGGCAGGACACAGGTGACCCGGAGGTTTATGGGAACCAAAACAGGAATAAAACTCAACCGGAAACCCTATCTGCTCACCAGCAAGTAATTAAGACCATGGGGTGGCTAGATTTTAGCAAGAAATGCTGGGAAAGGAAAAACAGGGAGGAAATGGCAACTTACCCGGAAGAAAACGGGCCAGTCGACCTGTCAGAGCAATTCCACGATTTTCGCCGTGAGTCACAAATGCGACCTAGCGACCTGCCCTTATAAAAAGGAGTCGCACGTGCGAGCAATAAATGAGGTCGCAAGTTGGTAGTTTGCGACCTTGCGACCTCGCGACCTTAAGGTCGCTGGGTCGCAAGGTCGCTGAGTCGCTAATTCCCCTAATACTTCATTTTGCGACCTTGCGACCTTGCGACCTTAAGGTTGCTGGGTCGCAAGGTCGCGAATTTCCTGACTTCCGACTCTTGCGACCTGGCGACCTGGCGACCTTAGGGTCGCAGAGTCGCATAGGTCGCATGGGTCGCAAATCATGGATCCGCGACTTAGCGACTTGCTCTTAACAAACTTTACTTGGCTTTTTTCTTCTTTAGTTTCAAGGGGCTCCAAAAATTTTGAAGTGTGTGTTATGATTTTATGTATTTTTGGAGGGTGTTGTAGGAGCTACAACAGAACCGGAGGAAGATTGCTTCATGATAGACCAAATGCCTATACACATAGAGGTGGAAGACATCTACTTCATTACTGGACTCTCGTGGAGGGGAGACCCAGTAGATTTGCACGGCAAGCCTTTGGGAGGGCTTACGGTGGATGACTATGTCCAGGTTTACTGTGTAGAGGGGTCCAAAAAAGTAGGTACTCAGATTGCAATAAAATATTTGAGAGATATGCACATGAAAATTCTCTTGTTTACCATCGGCAGGGTAGCAAGATCTGCTTCCTTGCATCAGGCATCCAGGACCCAGATGAGCATAGCTGTGGAATGCCTAGTTCACCTGTATGATTGGTGTATAGCTCTATTAATCAACATGAAGCAAAAAATGACTTCCATCTGGAAAGAAAAAACAAAGCATTTCAGGTATGGAACCATTTTGATGACATTCTTCTTTAAGAAGATTCTTGGGCTTCGACCCAAAGTGATCTCCTCCATCAACAGCCCAAGAGACCCAAGAATTGCCCGATGGGCTGATATGATGAAGAGACTGGGGGGAAGTGAAGTTCACCGAACCACCTAGGACGACAAGTTCTTCCAATGGTGGGAGGAACAATTCATCGCAGTGGAGGACTACCCCTACGCCGGGATGGATTTCTGTGGTGATCTAGACCTCATCCTTCCACCTGGCGCGGCATGGGGTGCAATCGGTGAGATTGCAATTTTTTATTTATATGCTTTTTTGATGATTTTTTCAATATATGTGAAAAAATGTGAAAACAAAACATGTTTTTGATTGGATTCAAAATGACTTACAATATTATGATGACCATGATACAGATATTGGACTAGTCCGTCCTGAGGGCTACCCAAGGCACAAGCGCCGTAGAGGTGAGGCAGATACAGAATACCCAGGCAAGACCCTCCATTCTATCCAAAGAAAATTGGAGGGCTTGACCCGAAAAGTGCCTATGGCTACGGTAGAAGACCTACCTGAGGCTATCCAGAGACGGGTAGTGGGAGTACCACATGACTGGGTGCGGTTATTCCGCTATGTCGCTACTGCGATCGTGTTTTATAGGAACACAAATATTGGGCAGGGACCACAGGAGTAGATAGACATGATTACTGGATGACTGTATATTTTTGATACTGAACATGATCGGGCATAAGCCCTAGTTTTGTATGATTTATGGATCCAAATTTTGTATAGTTTTTTGAACACTCTGATGATATATATATATACAGCGATTTATGATGCGATGTGACAAATGTATAAAAAATGCATGCTGTTTTTTCTGATTAAATTTTAATGTATGGAATGATTAATATGCTAATCAATTTCTTGATTAGCTAATGAATCTGCCATCCAATTGTCTGCTCGAGGAATATGAATGAATGTTAAAAACTGAAATGATCGTTGTAACAAACGTACCCTTAAAAACAACTGGAGTAAAAATGGATCTCGAACCCGATAAGTATTGTTCAGCTGCGACACCACCAGCTGGGAGTCCAAGAAAACTACCAACGAATCAATACCCAAAGATATTGCCTCCGAGAGTAGATAAATAATTGCAGTGCACTTTGCTACATTATTGGAAGCAGGACCAATGCAGACTCCTCTTGATACTAACAACTGATCGGATGGATAATGAAGCACCCGAGCCGCGGAAGCCAAGTTCCAGGTGTGTCTACTAGCACCATTGGTGAAACCATAATGACTCATGACATTTGACACAACCTGCCAAAGCAGATCAAAAACATCACCATCACATCAAAGACCAAAATACCAGATATGTACAAAACAAAACTAACTATATACAAAAATCAAAATTCCATGCCGAAGCCTAGGCATAATACCTTTTCAAATAGAGCCCATTTCTGGGCTCAGCCAACTCATTTCCTTCAAAATAAACCAAGGCATAGGCTCCTTTTTTAAGGAATCTTTTAATGATGAAGGGGCCATACCACATACACTTAAACTTTCCTACACCTAGGGCATCCTTCTCTTGGGCATAGACCAAAACGAGGTTGCCTTCCGAGAAAACCCTAGGTTTGACCGCCTTATCATACTGATCTTTGACTCATTTCTTATGTGCCTCATTCATCATGGCGGCATCCCCACGCTGCTCATCAAGATGTTCCAAATGAAGGAGACGTTCTTCAAGACTAGAAGTGTCAGGAAGAAGCTCAATAGCTAACTTTAGAGAAGGAATCTCACTTTCAATGGGAAATATGGATTCTAGCCCGTAAGCTAGTTGAAACGGAGTAAAGCCAGTTGCAGTTTTCACTAACGTCTGGTATCCCCAAAGTGCAGGATACAGCATGATATTCCAGTTGGATCGAGCTTTATCAATCGTCCTTTGAAGAATGATCTTCAAGGATTTGTTCACGGCTTCCACTTGCCCATTGGCCTGAGGATAATAAGGAGATGAATGCTCCTGCCGAAAACCTAATTTTAGAGCCAACTCAGCCATCATGCTATTCTGAAAATGACTGCCATGATCAGTGACAATCTCTCTAGGAATACCAAAACGAGCAATAACCTCGTTGAAAAGAAAAAGAGCTACTGTCTCACCATCATTCCCAAAAGTAGGCATAGCCTCGACCCACTTCGTAAAGTAGTCTACTGCTACAATAATGTACTTGTGACCTTTAGCTGAAGGTGGGTTACAAGTATTATAATCAATACCCCACTTTGTAAAGGGACTGACAGTAATGACTGGAAAAAGTGGAGCTGGATGAGCGCGCATTTTTCGAGTATAGACTTGACACGGATGACACTTTTTGACCGACTCCATACAATCTTTGAAAATTGAAGGCAAAAAGTATCCAGCACGCAAGATATTTTGGGCTATAGCAAGCCCAGATAAATGATCATCACAAGCTCCACTGTGGCAATCATTCAGCACAACCTTAGCTTCTTCGAGAGTTAAGCAACGTCTCAGGATTGAATCAACCCCTCGCCAGTATAAAGCATCACCAATAATTAAGTAATTTTTAGCCAAGTGACATAATTTACGATGCCCATATTTTGAAAAAGTAGAGGGAAAAATTGTAGTCTGAAGATACACAATGATATCCCCATACCAAGGATCCTGTGCAGAGATGAGAAACAAATGTTCATCCGAGAAGGATTCATCATAAACTATCTCTTCTCCATAGGGAAACTCGGAGATTAATTCTGCGAAAACCAATGATTTCTTGGACTTGGCAGACATAAACTCAAGATCAAATTCCTGCAAAATCACAATCCATCTATTGTATTTGCCCCCAATCACTCGCCTACTGAGAACAAATTGAAATGGATTGGCTGCTACCAAAACATAATTTTTTCGTAGAAGAATATAATGTCTGATTCGTTGTACAGCATGAACAGCTGCTAAAGCTAGCTTCTCTATCAGAGTATACCGAAGTTTAGGTCCTACTAAGCCTCGACTAAGATAGTATATAACATGTTCTACAAGAGCATCGTCCTCCTGAACCAGAACCATACTGATGGTAGATTCTGCTACTGCAAGATACAAAAGAAAATCCCTGCTATAATCATGTGGACTCAATATAGGAGCATAGGTCAATGCTTTTTTCAAAGAATCGAATGAGCACTGAGAAAAGTCATCCCAAAAGAATGGAACTCCCTTCTTCAACAATCTCATAAATCCTTTGGTAACTTTAGCATAATTTACGATAAATCTCCGAAGAAAATTAGCTTTTCCTTGTATACTTTGAAATTGATGAATAGACGACGGGGGAGGCAACAAAATTATTGCCTCAACCTTGAAGGGATCTACCCTAATCCCTTCTGTAGACACTATGAATCCCAATAACCGATCGGATGTGACTGCGAAAACACACTTGTTCGGATTCAACCTAATCTTGTAGAAACGACATCGTTCAAATACTTGATGGAGGTGAGCAGGATGATCCATTCTCCTTCAAGAACGAGCAGCTAAATCATCCAAATACGCCTCGATAATATGTTTAATGTCGTGGAAAGCATATGACATGGCCTACTGAAAAGTAGCCCCAACATTTTTAAGACCAAAAGGCATCTTCTTGTAAGAAAAAGTACCCCAGGGACAAATAAAGGCAGTCTTATGTTGATCTTCAGGACGAATAGTAATCTGATTATATCCGGAGAAACCGTCCATGAAGGAGAAAATATCATTACTGACACACTCATCGATAATCTGATCTATAAATGGTGTGGGGTAATTATCTTTCGGACATGCTTTATTAAGGTCTCTGAAGTCAATGCAAACTCGAATTGTTCCTTGTTTCTTATCCACGGGAACAGGATTTGAAACCCATTCAGTCAAAGGAACAGGGAAAATAAATCCCGCCTTAAGCAGCTTCTCCAACTCAGCTTTGATAGTTTCAGCCTTCCTAGGATTGACCGGACGAAGCTTTTGCCTCACAGGCTTATCATTTTCGTAAGTCTTGATCTCATGCTGGACAATAGATGAATCTTTACCAAGCATTTCCTCATAAGACCAAGAGAACACATCCCTAAACTCTTTAAAGAGATCGGTGTAAATCTGAATCTCTTCAGGGGAACATTCAGCTCTAATGAAGACATTCTCTATAACATTGGGATCCCTGGAAATGTTCACCAGGATAGTTGGAGAAATCACAGCCATGTTCCCTTCAGCATATACCTGTGCTAGTGCTAAAGGGTTCATGACTGGGTGAACAGGACCAGGAGACAAAGGACTTAGAAAACTTGATTCAACTTCGCTCAAATCAGGTAAAAAGTAAGACCAATGATTCAAATCATCCCACGGTCTATCTATACCAGTCATAGCTTCCAGGATGGCCTCTTCAGATGGAAGAGTGGTATCAAGGCAATCCTGAGCAGAAGAAGAACTAAGTATCCAAGCCGGAGCCACATTGCCATCCAAATCCTCTGGGGAAAGATAAGTTGGAATGGACTCTACAGAGTCAATAATAGATTGATAAGCAATCTCAGTTGCAGACATTGGAAATTCCATTCCACCCACTTGACCTTCCGCTAATGTGGAGGTAGGAGAAGGTAAGGTCCAAGGGTCCGAAAAATAATGAGTTCTGAAGAACTCTCTTTGAATAGGAGCTCTGGAGGATGAAATTGCATTTATATGAATGATAGGAGGTGGAATATCGAAAGTACCCATCAAAGAAGAATACATCCCAACCCCTAAATTCTCAACAGGTGGCTTGGCATCATCCACCTTTGGAATAGTTGAGTCAGTAGATGCATTCGGGTCTACAGGAGAACAGTCCAGTTGATCAACTGTAACAATCATCCCTTCGTAAGGGAAACAAATAAGCCGAAATAATGAGGACGCGATAGCATCCATCTCATAAATCCAGTTTCGCCCCAACAGAAGGTTGTAGTCCAAGCTTGCATCAACTATCCCAACCTCTATATTTACAGTTTTGCCCCCAACATAAATGGGAAAAGTAGGGATAATGCCATGTGGTCTGTGAGAATGACCATCAAACATAGTCAGAAGAGTAGCAAATGGAACAGCTGCGGGAGATCCAATTCCCTTCCAACATGCGAGAGACATCACACATGTGGAAGCACCCTCATCAATGACCGTCCGAAAGATATTGAATTTCCGATACGACGATTTGATATGAAAAGCCATATGATGCGGGAGTCTCTTTTTAAAATTAGACATATTGAATGTAATCACAAGAGGGTTCTTTGGATCGACAGCCCCAATAGCAGTGAGAAAAACACTACGCTGAGCTGGACAAGACTGGAGCACCTCAAGAGTAGACATAGCACAAGGGCTCTGCACCAAATCTTCTACAACAAAGTAGTTATGGGCAACCCTGGCATTTGGATTAATCGTCGTACGCTTAGTAGATGCTTTTTGAATTCGAGGTATAGGCTCAACAGTAGGCCTCATAATATGAAGCGGCTCAATACCATCGGGAGCACCCTTAGCTTTCGAAGACTTAGTTTCGCCATAATCACGGGATCTCGTGGCGATATCCACATGAGCACTCATCATATATATGTTTGACGAATTTTCCCCTTCCTGGGTGCCCCCAGAAGAAGCCCCATAATTTTGATTTGCGCCAACAACTAGCTGTTGCCCTTGGGGAAAAGGGTTTGTCAACACAGCCTGGGAACTAGCAAGACCCTGCTGAGCTAACAAGCGCTGTGCATCCTGAATTTTAGGGCAAAGGTGAGTAAGATGGTCTCCAGTACATAACTTGCATGGAAAATTAACTTTATTTTTATCCTTTGAACCCTCACCAACATGCTCGTTGGATTTATTTGCATTACCCTTCCCATCCTTGCCCTTTTTCTTATTATTATTCTGTCCCTTCTTCTTCCCTTCGGATTTTTTATTTCCTTTAGGGTTGGAAGTCTGGACGGCATTTACCGACAAAGATTGAGAAGGTGATGACTCAGTAGGCACATCCTGACCAGAGGAAGCAGATTGTATAGACAACTGCTGCAATTGACTAAGCAGGTTAGCTGCACCACTATCTATCGACCCAATAAGTCTATCACCATGAGGACCGGGTTTAGTCTTGGACAAGTCTAATTTGGAGTGGGGAGCATCAAGAAAATATTTATGAAGGACACCAGACTGAGAATATATCAATTCAAGCTATTGGGCCCTAGAAATATCCTGTTCCTCAGAAAATACCCCTGACAGGGATACATCCTTAGAAATATCTGGCTGCAAAGATTTCAAAAACCATTCCAAGAGGAATTCTCCTGGAATATAAGCTTTGATAAGCCTCTTCCTTCTCCGCCATTCCTGAATATGATCATAAATTTGGGTTGCATTTTCCTGCTTAAAATTGGCCAGGAGTTCTATCCCAGCATCATAACGAACAAGCAATTGGAAATGATTTAGAAATATAGTAGCCAGATCTCCAAAAGTAGCAAAACTGCCCCCAGTTAACTCAATGTACCACTTGGCAGGATTTCCAGTCAAGGTGCGTTGAAACAACCTCAACCTAATCGAATCCTCGATCAGGGAATTAGATGAACACCATAGATGGAAAGTGGTGATATGATCAGCCGGGTCCTCTCCATTCTTGCCTTCAAACTTTGGAATGTCTGAAGGTATTTTGGTAGGAACTGGAGGCCACCCTGGACTATATTGGATTGGATCATTTGTCAATTTCGATAAATCTGGCAAGTTTAAAGTTGCCAGAAAAGGTAAACGAGGAGGGGCCTGAGAATTCCATGTTTGGTGGGATGGATTCCCAACATTCTGAAAAGAATAACCTGGATTTGATGAGGCACCAGGTTGACAGAAAGAACTCATAGAAAATGCTGGGCCATAGAACAATCCTTGTGACCCAGCATTTGGAGAAGGACCCCCTCCCAACGTAGAGTTACCATAGACCGGACCAGTTCCCCCCACTGAAGTAGTGAATGAAGGGGAAACCCCCTGATAGGGGTTCCAAGCATTAGAAAAAGGGTAAAAAGCCTGATAAGTACTCGACGAAGTGAATGGACCATTCCCTTGCTGATCAGCGAAAAATTGATTCCCTGCCCCTACTGCGGTAAATATAAGGTTCCAACCGGTAAAGGTAGTCGAACTCTGACCTCCGGACCAAGGGTTAAAACTCTGAGTCTGGGAAGTAAAAGGAAAATACCCTAAGGAAGGATTCGAACTAGGAATATGCCCACTTCCGAAGGGGAACCCTTGAAAAGAAGCTGACCCACTAGCCAAAGAAGACATGGGTGCAGATGCAGTTGCAGCAGTGGAAAAGGAAAACGAAGGAGTCCCACTAAAGGGCATTCCAAAACAAAAGGGACCAGATTGAGAAGCTTGTGCTTGGGTGGAGCTAGAGCCAAACACAGCATTACTAGAAGCAATTGAAGATATAGCAATTGTGCCTCCTCCTTCTACTGAAGCAGGAGTCTGAATGCCTGCAACACTCACATCTGAAGCTGCATTCCCAGTCGTGGCCATCGAAAGGTATGAATGAGATGGATAAGGACTTTCTGGTCTTGTAGACTCAGGTCCGATGTACTCAACAACAAACGGAGAATTAGGAGGAAGAGGAGATGGAAGTGACTCAGGAGGCTGAGGTACTTCCTCTACTTCTACTTCTTCTTTTGCTTCTCTTTGAAATAAGACTCTCAAGGTGAGCAGAGTTCCCCTCTCGGAACCAACACCAGAACCAACTACAGAACCTTCAAGCCTTAGCGGAGGATCTCTCTCCACTGCGTCAGATACCACAGAGTGATATTCACCCGCTATATTACTCCTACGCCTTCTTGAAGAAGGCTCAACACTCTTGGGAGATAACCCCCAGATTCTCCTCGATCGACGAGGTGCTTGATCAACCACTTTAATAGATTAATTAGACTCAAAAAAGTATAAAGCTAAGCAAGCTAGGAGCAAATAGCACTCACTACAAAAATCCCTAAGATGTAACCAAGCAAGCAACCTTCAGGTATTTCCACTCCAGGTTATTAGGACCGGACACCAAAATATGAGAACGAGAAAAATAGGACCTCCCGAAAGTAGTCTGGGATAATGATGGCCCAGGCCTACTAGCGAAGGTAATAGAAACAGTTACGCCGACCTCCTAACAACAGCCTTCGCTAGTGCAAGTACCCAAGCTTCGCTGGGGCACCCTCCAGAAGTACTGCTGGAAGTGATATGACGTATGCCTCAGGTACCACGGGTATTCCCCCCCACAGTCACTTGTGTGATACCTAGGAATGGAAACTAAGGGCACCAATCCGTGTCAGTAGCTGGGCGGAATGGTCTTAAGGCAAGATCCAGCAAATCAGAGAGGGGGTATCTCTTTTCTCAACCTTCACTTTCCCTCGTGCTTGACTCTCTGGAGGAGAGCTTTCCTGGTCCACCTAACGGTGTTGGATTTCGCTCATTTAATAAACTTCTATGTTTTAGTTTGAGCGGCCTTGGAGAGTTAACTCTCCACTCACCTAATCCAAGGCCCTACAACCTAGCTAGTTGATGTATGACACTTAATAAGAAAAACTTTCTAGTTGTTTTTAAATTATTGCGCTTATTTTAGTTGGCTGTTATATTAAGTCAAGGGAATATGGAAATGAAACTCGTGATGTTTTATGATGCAGAAAATAAATTAATGAAAACCAAACTACATGTAGATGCAGTAATTGCCTTTCGATGAAAAGAAATTTCTACACAGGTTCTACGAGACTATTTTTTCTTTTCAGATATCAAACCTCACACTCGCAAAATTTATGAAAAAGACTACAAATGTTCAAGTGCACCTAATGCAAATTACTAAGAGCATGCCAACTCCAAGATGAAAAATCTAATAAAGCAAAGAGAAATTTTCAAGAATCCCTCAGTTCTATCACTTTTCTGGTTGTCCACAAAGCTAGTTCCCTAATCAGAAACTCTCAGTATAAAGACGCCAAAATATGCTCAAAATAAGAGAAAGAAACCAATGAAAATTCCCTTCCCAAATCAAGTTAGAAACTGAAGGTAAAAATATCAACAAGGCTTCAAAAGATGAAAAGAAACCAAAACAAAAATGCAAAACAAAAGAAATGGCAAAACAAAATATTTTTGAGTTTTTGAATTTTATAAAAAGAAGACTTCAAAGAGACCAAGAAAACTATCCAATTACCAAGCCAAACAATCTCCGAATTTCAAGAAAAATTTCAACAACAATGCTCCAAATCTTATAGTGCCACTTGGTAGCAAGATTCATACGAGCACAAGGAAGACAAGAAACTCAGTAAATTAGCCCGGTATAATAGCACAAACTTGCAACAAAAAAAACTTCAAAGAACCAAAAATGACTCTTCAAAAAATTGGAACAAGACCTAGTCAAATGAAATCAAGAAAACCAACTGAAAAGTAGGCAAAAATTAAAGTGCAAAGCAAGACATAAAGTTAGGAAAGAGCATATGAGCAGAAGTTCTCTGTCCTAATTAAGCAGAACATCCAAGAATCTCCAAAAAGAGATCTTGGTACTCGAACCAGAAATGCAAGCACCAAAAAAAAAACAATATTTTCCAAATGCACCAGTCTTCAACCAAACAAGAGAGAAAAAGACTAATAACCACTTTCAACACAATCCAGAGACTAAAGAGACACTACCGAAACAGGTCATCATAGGCAGACAAGACCAAAAAGTCAAAAAATCAAAAATTTCAAAATTTTCTCAGGCATACGCTAGTTAGAAGTTTTGAAAAAGGCGTGCATATGCGACTGTGTCAAAGGAAACACGCATATACACGACTTCCTTTCACAAAAACTGTGTATACATGACTGTATATAAGCAAACTAGCATATGGAAAATTAAATAATGAAAAATAAAAATATCATGCCTGGCTAAAGAACCAGGTCTTTAGTCTGACTGAGAAAAAACTAACTAGACTGGAAATAATGATTAAAACTGTCAAAAACCTTTAAAACAGCTGAAACCACCCAACAGGGGAATCACAAGAATGTGATCCCCAGTGGAGTCGCCAGTTCTGTTTCGGGAAATAAATCCCTAGAGGTTGTTGGGTCGAAAACCTCCACAGATCGGGGCATGCTATTCAAGAAGGACTCACACAATCAAACTTGTACGCTAAAAACTAGATATTACAGATTGTAGAACTCACCCGTAGATCCCACGTTTGATGTAGATCCCGCGGGGTCCAAACCCCCAGCAACTCTTCTTCCTCTTCAACCTGGAAATCAAGAAGAGACATGCACGGAAATCTAGTTGTACAGCATACATCTTTCCTAAATGTCAGTATAATCCATGTGAAACATCATATAAATAATAATAAACATTCAATTAACGATATTTTCACATATGCAAGCAAATATTAACACGTGAATTAAGAAACAAGATGGTTCTTCTTCATTATGAACATCATGTACAATAATAGAAAGGTGGAGAGATCACCTGAATCCTTCCATGATCTTCGAACAGACCGTCGTCCGGATCCATCCCGCCCTTGCCTCACTAGGATTTTTTCAAGACTTGTGCACATGAGATGACATATAAGCTGATGAACATCTCCAGGAAACAAGGGTTTCCTATCAAAATCTGGGAAGTGCAGGAGGCACAGGAAATTAGACTTGAATCGGGCTCCAATAGAGTATAATATCTATAATTTTCCTCTCTCCCTTAGGCCATGCATATGTGGGGCTTTTATACTCCCTCAAAGTAGTTTCAATCAATTGGAAATAGTTGGCCACGGGCTGGAGTGGTTGAATTACGGGAATAACCATCAACCCAGCCTTGAAAATAGGGATTTTTATATATTTTTTAATGATTTTAATGGCATACGTGGAAAATTATCTCTGGACTCGCGTATACACATGGAAAAGTCTGGGCATATCCGCGTATGGGATTTTAAACATTTTTTTTCATTAACTTTATTCAAGTCTGTGGGAATGGGTGCCCAAGGCCAAAAAGACAATCATGAATCACATAAGGGTGAAAAATGATGTTATAACATCCGTGATGTTGTTACTCTAGATGCTGCTACTCGTGATGCAATTACTCCTTGGATGATGCTACTCTGTAATGTTGTTACTACTTGGTTTTTGTTACTCCTCGGATGTTGTTACTCTGGATGCTACTACTCAGGATGTTGTTACTCCTCGAATGCTGCTACTCTGTGATGTTGTTACTCCCTGATGCTGCTACTCCTTGATGTTGTTATTCCTTGGATGCTGCTACTACGTGATGTTGTTTCTCTGGATGCTGCTACTCGTGATGTTGTTACTCCTCGATGCTGCTACTCCGTAATGTTGTTACTCCTTGGTTGTTGTTATTCCTCAGATGTTGTTACTCCGAATGCTGCTATTCAAGATGATGTTACTCCTTCACTACTGTGAATCCATCATTTCTATTACTCTGTCGATGTTGTGAATCCATCACTATTGTTACTCCATCAATGTTGTGAATCCATTATTGTGGTTAATCCATCAGTGCTATGAATCTGTCATTGTTGTTACTCCATTAGTGCTATGAATCTATCACTGTTGTTACTTTGTCAGTGTTGTGAATTTGTCACTATTGTTACTCCGTTAGTGTTGTGAATCTGTCACTATTGTTACTCCGTCGGTGTTTTGAATTCATCCATGCTATTACTCCGTTAGGACTGTGAATCCGTCGCTATTTTTACTCCATCGGTGCTGTGAATCTATCACTATTTTTGCTCCAAAAAAATTTCTAAGTATCCAATGTTGTTACTCCTCCGATGTTGTTACTTCGAAAATGTTTCTAAGTGTTTGGTGTTGTTAATCCATCGGTGTTGTGAATCTGCTACTGCTGTTACTCTTCCAGTGTTGTGAATCCACCACTGTTGTTACTCCTTGGGTGTTGTTACTCCTCCGGTGTTGTTACTCCAAAAGATTTTCTAAGTATTTGATGTTATTACTCCTTCGGTGTTGCTACTACTTCGGTGATGTTACTCCGTGGTGATATTTTTCTAAGTACTTGGTGTTGTTACTTCTCCATTGTTGTTACTCTGCCAAGGTAAGTCACTTGGTATGTCCTCGATCGACTCCATAGATTTAGTTGGTATTTTACTTACGACATGACCAACTATGACTGATGACAAATATACTTTAGTTGGGGGGGAGGTCTCGTATTTAAAGGATGTTTATTATGGTAAGTCTTGTCAGGAATGATTCACTATTAATTCCTCATTATTTTGTAAAGTGAATAATCCTCCTTCATGTCCCCTTCCTAACATCGTTCTTTTCACTTTCCTTTTTATTACCCAAGTCACGGTTGTTGTTATCTCAGTCAAAACTATTGTTGTTGGCCAATTTTCACGTAGAATTCAACATATATAGGTCTTTCTGATTTGTTTTTCTCTTTGGTGAATGGGAAATACCTTTAATGGTCTATGCCCTCTTTGACATAATGATTGGGTAGTCAATTTATCTTTGTTTATCTATAAACATAATCTTATTTTTAAGGAATAATTATGCAAAGATGATTTCATCATGTCATCTTTCAACTTTCCTAATTGGTCAAATCCCTGATCTTGTAAAATTTATGATGATGACCACAGAATTGTATTTAAATATTTCCGCCATTATCTAATGAATTGTTCCTCAACCCCAATCTCAACAATGAAAAATATATTTATCAGTAGTCATTTTAAGGTTATTATTTTTTGAGAAGAAAAACTATTAAAGTTGAAAATAGTTATTTCACAACTTTTTACGCCATCCCTAGCTCTTAAGGAGCTAATCTACCACCCCATCTATTAATTAATATGTTATTGATTAAAAAAAAACCATAGTTGAATTTTAAACATAAATGGTCAACTAGAGGATAGGAGGTCTCATCACAAGCCAACCTACCATTATCATAGGTCCTAATAAAGTGACATTACCACTGTTGGTCATCAAGCCATGGTAATGGCCTTCAATCATAAAAATGAATGACAAGAGGCCCCATCACGAGCCAAATTTTTCACTTTTGTTAACTCCCGTGAATTACATTGTTATTAACTGGTTACCATGCCAGAACAATGATTTTTGGTTGACATCTAAGTAAATTGAAAGGCTTTTTGCAACTATGTACTTATTTCTAATAGATGGGACACTGGCATCTCAATGGGTTAAAAAGGCATCCCTATCAAGGCTATGGACGCTTGCTGGCAGCAATGGCTATGCCTATGGTATAGAAGTTAATTTAATACTATAATCTACTTGGTTACCTTGTTTTCTCAAAGCTAATTTCCGATAAAGTTGATTGTTTCATATACAATGTTTTTTAGAACTCATGGTTCATGGGGTAATATTTAATCAGTTCTTAGATGATGGTGGTTATGGTTTGTATCTATTATTGAGTTATAAATATTTACTTTACATGTCAAGGATGAAAATTTTAGGATATTTGATATTTGACATTTTGTATCGTCTAATCCATCATTCATTTATTCTTCAAGTATCATATCTTCAACCAAAGGTAGTTGCTTTTCCCAATCAGTCATTATTATTCATAGAATAACAACACCACTATTTTTTTGAGGTGGAATAAAGAAGCCTAATTCTGATTTTGAATCCCAGATAATTGGATAGACCTTGAGAAGAAAAATTTGAGATAACTAATTCTCTTAATTTTTTTGCTCATAACAACCAAATCTTATGGGTATAAGGAATGCATGTTTTCTCTTCTTATGCATTATTATCCCATGGCATTCACAATATGATTATGTCACTTTTATATGTAATGAGGTAATTGAGGTGATGAATTACTGATTAAGGATACTCGTGAGATTTTTTATAGATGACAGGGAAACTAATCAGTTTGGTGGAAGGAAACTCTGCTACACTTTCTGATTACTTTTTCAGCTTGCATGGCTTCCACCTTCCGCATCAGCTCAGCCTACATTAGCTTCAAGAAATTTCAATCCATACATGTCATTCCACATTTTTTTTATGGAGCTAAAATTTGAGTTAAAATATCATAAGGTTTTAATTTATTAAAATTTTAGGAGAATGTCATGAAAAACCATTGAGCATAATTCACTCATATTTTTCAACCATTATTTCCCCTTCTTTACCACTTCCCATTTTTCAGAGACAAAATATTTTAGTTTGGAGGAGTGTTACTTTCATTATCATAAACATGCCATTAATATTATTTATCATCCATCGATCTCATTATTCATTCTCAAAATCTCCCTTATTCCATGTTGTTATACACCAAACAAAGATTTCAGCCATGATTATAGAAACCACCCCAATTTGTTTTCTAGTGTAGCATGAGGGCATGCTAGTTCTCTAGTTTGGGGGAAGGGTTGCTATGCATGATGAATGATTTCTCATTTCTTACTCATTTAAGGTATACAATCCTAAAATTGATTTGTGTATATCCTTAAAACTATCAACTGCCTTCTTCTGATTTTTGAACAACAAAGATGTATCATTAAACCTAGAAAATTTCAAGATAAACCAGTTTGTTAATTCCAAAAAAATCATGCATTATTACCTAAAACCATTTTGCTGATATATTGAAATCCGTTCGTTGCATTGATTTGATTTTCGAATTAGAGAAGCATAGATATAGTTTAAATTTTCTTAAAATTTTTTAGCAAAATCTGGTTTGTAATGAAGTTTGTATTTACTTGTATCGTACTCTGTTGCAACTTCATATGCATACGGTTGAAAGTATACATGAAAATTATTTTAAGGAAGCATTTGAGGAAGAAGTCTTCTCTTCCATCAATATCATGAGATGGGGTGAGCATTTTGATTATTGTATTACAACTTGGCTAGGCATTGGGCTGCATGAGGACATGCAACATGTTAAGTTTGGGGGAGATGTTGGGCCACTAATTTGTATTATTATTATCACTTCTTAACATACATTTCATCCATTTCTAATGTTATTTTATCACATTATTTATCATAATTTATTATATAATTCCATTTCATAATTCTTTATGCTCTTTTGGATAAATAATACTTGTTCTCCTTTATTTTAATAAATTAATGATTATTATGCATTATTTTTCCAATGAAGGTTTATTAATGAATTCTTTATAACATCACTCAATATTTTAGCCCTCAAGATATCTTCTAAATTGCAGATTTGATCTTCAGCTGATAGTTAAATATTCTAACTCAGAAATTCATTGGGATAACATGAGACAATTTTGTGTTGAACATTTTGGGAAAACAGAGAAGAATCCTGAAAATATGAAACATGGGTTTTGTGCAGAACGAACCAAATTAGTTTTCCCACAATAATTTTTCCAAAATTCGGTCTTTATTGAGAGAAACACAGGGTTCTTCGAAGGACAGATTTTCAGATTTTTTTTGTTGTGGTCATTTTCCAAAATTGCCCCAATTGTAATTTCCACATTTGACTTGTGCCAGCTGAATCATGATGGAAATATCTTTTAGATCTCATCTTGCTTATTGAGATTTTGTAATAATTCTATTTCACTTTTCTTTGTATATTTAAAGGGACACAAATCAGAGGGAGGATAAAATGCATAGGAGATAACGCATAGAGGGTTGGCTAAGCAAGGAATGGAGCTGTGTAACATAGCATTATTTGATCAAGTGAATGAAAGTTAATTTCCTGTTACTTCTGTAAGTTGTGAGCATATCGCAACCTTGATCAGATATTTGGGCTCACTCTCTGATCAGGTGTTGCTTATTTCCTGTATATTGTTATTTCTATTTCATGTTTTGTATAATTTGCAATTGCTATGACAGTAGATGTATTTGCTGACACTCTTACTGTTGTGAATGCATTGTAAGCTTTACAATTTATTTCTGCCATTTCTTTATTTGCTGTTACAATTATTGTTTCTTTGTTTAAATTATCGAATCCGCAATTGATATTAGAATTATTTTATTGCTCCTTCATATACCTTGCGTGTTACCTTGAAATAATGTATGCACCTGGATTGATAATTAATGTAGGAAAGGGTTTTAATACTCATTCACACTTGGACACCAACACTGCCCTCCATGTGGAACTTCCTCATAATCTCCTTGGCATACTTACCCTGAGAGAAAAATGTATCCCCATCTCTTTTCCATATTTCCAAGCCAAGTAAAAAATTCAAGAGCCCCATGTCCTTCATCTCAAACTCCCTTGCAAGATCCTTTTTGCAAGAAGTTATGAGCTACTCATCACTTGTCAATATTAGATCATCAACATAAAGTCAAATAATCAAAAGCTTACCATAAACCACAATATGATATAGATTCGCATCCTCTTCAATCTTTGTGAATCCCAACCCAGTGAAATAGTTGTTGATCCTGGTGTACCAAGCATGAGGTGGTTGTTTTAGCCCATACAATGCTCTTGAGTCTACACACATGTGACTCCCTGCCAAAGGTCTCAGAACCTTCTGGCTGCTCAATGTACACTTCTTCCTCAATAACCCTATTGAGAAAGGTAGTGTTTACATCCATTTGATGTATCTACCACCCCATCTGCACTGACAGTGCAAGGATAGGTCTAATCGATGAGTACCTTGCAACCGGTGAAAAAGTCTCCACATATTCAATCCCCTCTACCTATGAGAATCCTCTGGCCACAAATCTAGCCTTGTGCTTCTCCACACTCCCATTTGTTGCTTGATTCACCTTGTAGATCCACCTCGATCCAACCTCTTACTTCCCCATTGGCCTTGGGACCACTTCCCATGCACTATTTCTGATAATGGAGTCATACTCCTTAACCATGGCATCAACCCAAGTTGGTTGATGCACTAATTCCTCAAAAGAGGATGGATTTGTCACAATACACTCGCTCGTAAGATCCATGTATCTAGTGTACCTGTCTGGGGACCTTCTTTGCTTGCACTGTGATGCAGGTGCACCTACATGCTCTGTTGCATCTAGCATCAATCTGTCAGCCTCTCTTATGTGCTTCCTACAATTTCTGGTGGATGGCTCTACATGAGTGGTTTTCGCCACTCCATGTTCCTTTGTTGGTGGTTTCTCCACATCCTAAGGTTCATCCTTTGGAACTAATATTTCCTCATCTATATGAAAGTCAAGCTCCTTCTCAAGGGACAATCACATGGCTTTCTCTTCATAATATTTAACATATCTCCTGACAATTGTCATCTTGTTAGCTGGAAAATACACCAGATAGTTGTGGGGGGTATCAGTATACCCCAAAAATATCCCAACATTTGCTATCAGTTCTATATTCTTCCTGGCATCTTTCATCATGTGGCAATAGATAGATGAGCCCAAAATTTTAAAATATGAAATATTTCGTTTCTTACCTTAAAAATCCTCCTCTGTTGTACTCATGCCAAGTATCCGATGAGGAATACAGTTCTACACAAATACCACTATGTTGCATGCCTCTGCCCATAGATGCAATGGTAGGGCTTGATCATGTAACATAGCTTGTGTTTCTCCCACAATTGATCTGTTCTTTCTTTCTGCAACCCCATTTTTTTGTGGGTTATGAGGTGCAATCAATTCTCTCTGAATTCCTTCTTTGGCATAGAATTTCTTGAATTCATTATAGATATACTCACCACCATTGTTGCTCCTTAGAGCCTTCACCTTCTTCCCTGTATATTTCTCTACCAGTGCTTTGAACTCACAAAAATTTTAGAACGTCTGATCTTTCTTTTGCAGAAAGACTTTTCCAACACTTTCTAGAAAAAGCATCAACAAAAATCACATAATACATGTTCTTTGTCATGGAAGGTGTAGAGAATGGTCCACATATGTTTGAGTGAACTCTCTCAAGTATTTCCATTGCTCTGTTCTCCCTCTCATCAAAAGTGGATTTACTATACTTCCCCATGGTACATCCCTTGCATGTGTCTATCTATGCAAGAGTACCCTTTGGAAGCCTTGTAGAAATATGTTTCATGATCCTCAAAGCACTCTGGTGTATATGGCCCAATCACCTGTGCCATAACTCACCTGTATCCCAACTCAACACCTTCCCTACTTTACTAATCAATGTTGCACAGCCATCAACATCAATTTTGTAGAGGTTCTTCACACTAACCACAATCTTCTTTACCTGTGTTTTGGCTTTATGATGAAGGAACACCTTTCCTTCACTGAAAACCACTTCATATCCAAGATCCTCCAACATAGCAACTGAAACTAAATTATTTTTCAAGCCTGATACATGCATGACATATTTTAGTATGAAAGGCTTACCTAACTGTCTCTGGAAAGTAATTGTACCAATCCCAATAGTGCTATACCTCCCGTCATCACCCATCTCAATGTGCATATGAAGATCCTTATCCTCCAAGCTACTAAAGAGTTCTTTGTTTCCCATCATGTGGAAAGATGCTCCACTATCCAAGTACCACATAGATCCCATCATAGTTCACGCCATGCATATGATGAGAGAGAATTCCAACTCAAACTCTGAGTCCAAAGCTTCACCCGCTGCAGCTATCAGAGCCTTCTTATTGTTCTTATTCTTTTTTGGACAATTTGTGGCAGTTTCCATGATCATGATAGTGAAAACATTTCACCTTTGATATGTCATGCTTCTTGCCTTCTTTTTCGATCTCAGATTTGGAATGGAACTTCATCCTAATGGCAGTGTAGGTGCAGGCCTTAAGGAGAGTTGTTCAAATTTTTGTACAATGTTTTCTAACTCTATAGGAATCTGTTCCAGATCTCCCTTTCCATTCTCATTCATCAAATTATGAAAATTTTGATTGATAAAACTTTATAAAATGCACATTAATCCAAGGTTTATAGAACTATGGAACAATATGATATTTTGACTTTTAAACAGGGTTTTAAAACCCTCTCGCAATGTATTTCCCGAATTCCAAACGCTTTAATAAAGTGTTTTTTAAAACCTTATTCCAACCCTCGGGCATATTATAAATCACTTAAACCACCCCTTTGAAAACCTTTCGGAAATATAATAACCCCACTTTAGTCAAAGTTCTAATCCCTTTTGGAATGTAGTAACTTGACTTGTAAAACAGTTTTTAAACCCTTATTGGAGTAAATATCTCAAACTCTGGCAATATAATATTAAACAGAGCGTTAACCAATGTTTAAGCCTTTCAGTCCCACATATAACCGGACTTCAAATATTAATAAAGTTTCGTTATGTAAAACTTTGGATCCATACCTTGGATTAAACCTCCACATATCGTGCGATGCGACCACCATCGGATATCCGTTGATCACGATCGGACGGATACCACATCCAATCGACCACCAAACTTTATCTCGAAAAAGGCACGCAAAAAGGGTTGTTTTGGCTCGGTGACGTGTCAAGTTTTAATTTGATCGTGTTGATTTCAATAAAAACCACCCACGGCCCAAAGGCTGTGTGAAACCAATGGTATGGTTTCCCAAAACCACTACCCTTCAACTTGGCTTAAATTGTGTTTACACACGATTTTCTATTGTTCCTTTGCTAATTTCAATGGATTTGTTGTTCCTTTCATGCTGCAACTCTACGAGTCTTCCAATGTTCCTTAGGATGGAATAGCTATTACAGTAACCTTAACCAGAGAACTAATTAACTCTATGATCTTAACAGAGAAAACAAATTCCTCGTTTTCCTTTGTACCTCATACAAAATTAATATACATTAAATTCATACACAGAGAACATGAATTCAAATGCATTTCAGAGAACTAAAAGCCCCCTTTCACACAGAGTCTGATACTCTCAATTACACACATAATATATGAAACTCAATTCTCCACAGCATATATAAAAACCCAATGGAGTTTCGAAGGCATGAACCTCCGGGAAATTTTCCAAGAATACACAGTTAAAAGAACTCTATAATTTTATTAAAGTAGAGGGGAAACCCTCTCAATATAGTCTTCTACAGTCAAATCCCCAATTCCTCCTCTGCTGAGGTTACATTTATATGTTTTTTTCATACCAATTGACCTTTACTTGAGGATCAAATACTTCAAATTTATGCAAAGTCTTAATTTCCTAATATCTTCCTAAATTCTATCAACTGAAGCTAAATATCCTGAAACAAATCTAAAGCTGTTCAATCCTCCTAAATACTAGTTTAATCCTATCTATTACAACTGTAATTGACAGCTAAAGGTACAAACACCATTACTTGTAACATTTTTTTGGATTTTTGGAATAATTAATGAAGCCTTTGTCTCTAAGCCTCATGCCCCTGCATCAAACTCCTAAGGACAAAAATCTTCATGGGCTCCTGTCCATGAGCTCCTCTATAGAACTGCCCAATTGCTGCAACATAATTTCTGTCATCTAGGTAGCATCCTTAATTGGCTGATCATTCCACTTGACCAAGTATTGAAAATACTCCTGTCCTCTGGTCTTCTTAAACACTTTCTTATCTAAGATCCTCTCTGGCTATAATGGTTTTGCTGTAGGTAACTGTTTTACCCAATCAATTTGTTCTTTGTATTCTATTCTTTCATCTGTTCCACCATCTTCATACCTGTACAAATCAGCAACAATGAATATTGGAGATATTCCAATATCAGAAGGCAATTCAATTTCATAGGCATTTGCAGAAAACTTTCTCAATATCCTGCATGGTCCTATCTTTTTGAACTTTAACTTATTATACTGCTTCTTTGGAAATATTTATTTTCTCAAGTGTGCCAAAACCAAATCACCAACTTCAAAATTAACTTCTCTTCTGCTCAAATCTTCTCTTCTTTTGTATTTGATACTGTTGTCTTGTAGCTTCTTCTTTACTTGTTCATGTATTTCTTGTATCTTTGAAGAAAATTCTTCTCCATCAACACTCCTCATTTATGCTTTTCCCAAGTTCCTCAATTCAGATACTCCTCTTGGGTGCATCCCATAAACTATATGGAATCGACTCTACCCTGTACTTCTGTTAGGTGAATCATTGTATGCATATCCCGCCTGTGGTAAAATATGATCCCACTGTTTAGGATATTATCCTGCAAGACTTCTCAAAATATTACCCAAACTTATTTTTACTACTTCAGTCTATCCATCAGTCCGAGGGTGATAAGCTGAGTTGAAACTCAGTCTAGTACCAAGCTTCTTCCATAATGTCCTCCAAAAATGACCAACAAACCTGGTATCTCTATCAGAAACAATATTTTTAGGTAACCCATGTAATCTAACAATCTCTTTGAAAAACAAATTGGCAACATGAGTAGCATCATTGGTTTTATAACATGGAATAAAATGTGCCATCTTTGAAAATCTGTCAACAAAAGCAAAAATTGCATCATTTCCTCTCTGTGTCTTAGGCAATCCTAAAACAAAATCCATACTTACCATATCCCAAGGTCTGTTTGGAATAGGCAATGGAATGTACAAACCTGCATTTTTACTTCACCCCTTTTCATATTGACAAATTTTACAATTCTTCACATAGTTTTCCACTTCAGATCTCATCTTTGGCCAATAATAAAAATTACTTAATTGCTCATAAGTCTTATCAACACCAAAATGTCCAACAAGTCCACCACTATGCTTTTCTCTGATTAATTTTTCTCTCATGGAAAAATTTGGTATGCACAACTGATTTCTTTTGAACAATAAACCCTCTTGCAATAAATAATCTAACCACTGACTTTTGTCTATCAAAAAAGGATTACAGCATGCTTCAAATGCTTCTTTAAAATCCAAATCTGTTTTATAGAGTTCTTTAAGAAAATCAAAACCTACCACTTCAATTCAATTTTCTTGAACAAGAATGTTTTTTTTGCTCAAGGAATCAGCTACCTTGTTTGCTTGACCACTTATATGCTTCAAAACAAAGTTAAAACTTTGAAGGTATTCAACCCATTTTACATGTTTTTTATTCAATTTAGGCTGCTGCATAATATACTGTAAAGAATGATTATCTGAATATAGCACAAATTCTTTAGACATTAAATAATGTATCCACTTATTCAATGATTGTACAATTGCATAAAATTCTTTATCATAAGAAGAGTACTTTCTTCTTGTCTCATCTAGCTTCTCACTGAAATATGCTACAGGTCTATCTTCCTAACTTAATACAGCCCCAATAGCTTCTCCACTGGCATCACACTTTACTTGAAATGGTTTATTAAAATCAGGTAGAACTAAAACAAGGTTTTCAGTTATCCTTTGCTTCAAAAACTGCAAATTTCTTTCAGCTTCAGTAGTCCATTTAAATGGTTGTTTGTCCTTCTTTATGGTTGTAATGATAGGTGCATTAATATTGCTAAAATTCATTATTAATTTTCTATAAAAACTAGCAAGTCCATGGAAAATTCTTACCTCAAAAACATTATTTGGTGAAGGCCACTCCACAATTTCCTTTACCTTCTATGGATCCATCTTTAATCCTTCAACAGAAACAAAAAAACCCAGATATACCAATTCATCTTTCATGAATGAACACTTCTTTAAATTTATCAGTAATTTCTCTTGATGTAACTTCCTTAAGACATAATTAAGATGTCTT
Source organism: Pinus albicaulis (assembly GCA_034641835.2). Lineage (NCBI taxonomy): Eukaryota > Viridiplantae > Streptophyta > Pinopsida > Pinales > Pinaceae > Pinus > Pinus albicaulis. The sequence continues at coordinate 1,104,977,659 of CM076581.1, forward strand.
AGGTGTTCTTCTTTTGTTTTGTTGTAAATTAATCTATCATCTAGATATACTATTGCAAATTTACCTATAAATTCCTTTAACACTTCATTCATGAGCCTCATAAAAGTGCTAGGTGCATTTGATAAACCAAAAGGCATTACCATCCATTCATACAATCCCTCATTTGTTTTAAAGGTTGTTTTCCATTCATCGCCTTCCCTTATCCTAATCTGATCATACCCACTTTTCCAATCTAATTTTGAAAAATATCTTGCTCCACTCAAACAGTCCATCAAATCTTCAATTCTAGGAAAAGGAAATATATACTTGATTGTTATTTTGTTGATTTCTCTTGAATCCGTGCACATTCTCCAACCTCCATCTTTTTTTGGACTCAACACTATAGGTAATGCACAAGGACTCAAACTTTCTCTGATCAAAACTTTGTCAACCAATTGCTGCACTTGCTTTCTGATTTCTTCATTTTCTGTAGGAGTCATTCTGTAAGCTTCTTTGTTTGGTAGATTTGATCCTGGAATCAAATCTATCTGATGGTTGATTCTTCTTACAGGTAGTAATTCATTAGGAAAATCATCCACAATAATATCACAATAACTTTCCAATATTTTTTGAATTTCAATTGGAAAATCAAAAATTTTAGTAGAATTAAATACTACCGTAGGTTTGAAAACTAAAGCAAAATTTACCTCATCATCTTAAATTTGCTACAAGTATTCTTTTCCACTTAACAATAAAGTCTTTGGATCAGACTTTTTGTTTGATGCATCTCCTTCTTCCATAGGTAACAATGTTTGATTCATACCATCCTTGAAAAACTTGTAAGTGTTTCTCTTACCATCATGCATTGTTGCTCTGTCATACTGCCAAGGTCTACCTAGCAATATGTGACACACATCCATAGGAGTCACATCAAACATGATTTTATCTTTATAGCTGCCCATCAGCAATTCTATTTCACATTGTTCTTTTACAATCAGATGATGTCCCTTCTGAAGCCATGACACCTTGTAGGGTGTTGGATGTTCCCTTCTCTTCAATTTCAACTTCTCTATCACCTCTGTAGAGACCAAATTATCTGTACTGCCACTATCAATGACCGATTGACAACATTTCCCTTGAACCTTGCACACACTTCTGAACAAAGTCTTTCTCTGTGTTGGCTTAGCAACTTCCTTTGTTTGTTTCAACAAAACCTTGTTAACCACCAAAGATTCTCCTTTCTCTGGCATAATTTCTTTCTTTGTTTCAGGCAACTTTGCTGCTTCTTCTCCAGTTGGAGCAACAATTCCATTTCTCTGACTTGTACCCACATTCTCTTTCTCTGGGCATTCATAGGCTCTATGTCCCAATTTGTTACATCTGTAACATCTCACTTCTCTTCCTTTGCTTTTGCCTCCTCTTCCTCTGTAGGAACTCCTTCTGCCACTTGCATCACCTTCTGTGGGTGCATGCTGAAGTGAGTTGCTGCTAGTTCCATCTCTTACTGTTGTAGATCTTCCTCTACCACCTTGACTTCCCTTTCCTCGGAAATTACCTCTTCCTTTGGTAGATTTCTTTCTCAGGAGTTTTTCTTCAGCTTTTAAGGCCATCTGGTAAGCCTCTTCTACTGTCTTAGGAGACAATACACTTATCTCATATTGAATCTCCATTCTGAGACCATTTATGTACTTGGCAATCTTCTATGTTGTGTCTTGGATTTGTCCTGCTCTTATGCTCACTTTGTAAAATTCGTCTGTGTATTCTTTTATTGTCATTAATCTTTATCTAAGATTTTTCATTTGTTTAAATAATGAAATCTGATAATCACTAGGCAAAAACTTACCTCTCAGCTTTGCCACCATTCTGTTCCAATTCTTGATTGGCTATTTACCAACTCTCCTTCTCTCTGCTTGCACTCCATCCCACCAAAGTGTTGCATGTACTTTCAACCTTGTGACAACAAATTTAACTCTTTTTTCTTCACCCATCTCTTCATAATCAAAGAATTTATTCATCTCATTGATCCAGTCTATCAACTCTTCTGGATTCAATCCTCCTACAAAAGTTGATACTTCAAGCCTAGGCCTGGATGTAGAGCCTAAAACTGATTTAAAGAATCTCATATCAGGGGTAAGCTCAATATTCTCTTATTTTTCTTCAGCTTCAGGTTCATTGACATCTTCAGGATTTCTCGGGTGTCCTACTTAAGTTGCTTCCAATATTTCTTGAATCTGTTGCACAATCTCCAGTACTTCTGCATTTGCAAATGGCCTACCTCTTCTTCTACCAGCATCACCTCTGCCAATTCTGACAGCCATGTTGGATTTCTTCTTCTAACTCTTAGAAGCCTGTTCAATATCTGAAAAATGCTCTGAAGATGGTTCTGATACCACAAATGATGGCAGTGTGGGTGCAGGCCTTAAGGATATTTGTTCAAACTTTTGTACATTGTTTTCTAACTCTAGAGGAATCTGTTCCAGATCTCCCTCTCCATTCTCATTCATCAAATTATGAAAATTTTGATTGATAAAAATTTATAAAATGCACATTAATCCAAGTTTTATAGAACTATGGAACAATATGATATTTTGACTTTTAAACAAGGTTTTAAAACCCTCTCACAATGTATCTCCCGAATTCCAAACACTTTAATAAAGTGATTTTTAAAACCTTATTCCAACCCTTGGTCATATTATAAATCACTTAAACCACCCCTTTTAGAACCTTTCAGAAATATAATAACCCAACTTTAGTCAAAGTTCTAATCCCCTTCGAAAATGTAACAACTTGACTTGTAAAACAATGTTTAAACCCTTATTGGAGTAAATATCTCAAACCTCAACAATATAATATTTTTCATTGCATTAACCAATGTTTAAGCCTTTCGGTCCTACATATAACTGGAATTCAAATATTAATAAAGTTTCATTGTGTAAAAATTTGGATCCATTCCTTGGATTAAACCTCCACATATCGCACGATGCGACCACCATTGGATATCCGTTGATCATAATCGTACGGATATCGCATCCAATCGACCACCAAACTTTATCTCGCAAAAGGCACGTGAAAAAGGTTGTTTTGGCTCGATGACATGTCAATTTTTAATTTGATCGTGTTAATTTCAATCAAAACCACCCACGGCCCAAAGGCTATGCGAAGCCAATGGTATGGTTTCCCAAAACCATTACCCTTCAACTTGGTTTAAATCGCATTTACACACAATTTTCTGTTGTTCCTTCGCTAATTTCAATGGATTTTCTATTCCTTTCTAGATGCAACTCTATGAGTCTTCTTCTGTTCCTTAGCATGGAACAGCTATTACAGCAACCTCAACGAGAGAACTAATTAACTCTCCTATCTTAATAGAGAAAACAAATTCCTTGTTTTCCTTTGTACCTCATACAGAATTAATATACATTAAATTCATACAAAGAATTTCACACACAAGACTGATACTCTCAATTACACACAGAATTAAAGAAAAAACCCCCTTACTCTCAATTACTCTCAATTTCGGAGAACTAAAAACCCCCTTTCACACAAAGACTGATACTCTCAATTACACACAGAATATATGAAACTCAATTCTCCATAGCATATATAAAAACCCAATGGACTTTTGAAGGGATGAATCTCTGGGAAATTTTCCAAGAATGCACAGTTAAACAAACTCTGTAATTTTATTAAGGTAGAGGGGAAATCCTCTCATTCCAGTCTTCTACATTCAAATACCCAATTCCTCCTCTGTTGAGGTTACATTTATATGTTTTTTTCATAACAATTGACCTCTACTTGAGGATCGAATACTTAAAATTTAGACAAAATCTTAATTGCCTAATATCTTTCTAAATTCTATCAACTAAAGCTAAATTTCCTGAAGCAGATATAAAGCTATTCAATCCTCCTAAATACTAGTTTAATCCTATCTATTACAACTATAATTGATAGCTAAAGGTACCAACACCTTTGCTTGTAACATTTTTTTGGATTTTTGGAATAATTAATGAATCCTTTGTCTCTAAGCCTCATGCCCCTGCATCACATCCCCTTCCCCTTATTTTCCTTACCATCTAAGGCACAATTTTCCTCATCATCAGTCTTGGATGAGGATCCATCCTTGGTATTCCATTGAAACTCTTCTTGTATCAAATCTGACCATAGTCCCTCCCAATCTATTAACTTCTCCCTCCCATTCACAGAATCTTGGTAACTATGCCAGCTCTTGGGAAGGCCTAGAAATGCTAGGATCACCAAGTCATCATCAGCTACAGTAATCCTAGCACTTCCAAGCTCATCTCAACATTGAGTGAACCTCATAAATTAATTCTGGATTGTGTTTCCTTTCTCCATTTTGATTTTCCGAAGCTTTTCCTCAAGTGCCAATTTTATGTGGAAATTTTTGCTTTGAAACATACTTGTCAAGGCCTTCCACATAGCATATGCAGTTTCCTTTCCATGGGCGCTCGAGACAATATGATCTCTAAATCCATCTAATAATATCCTCCTCTCCTTTGCTACCTTCTTCTACCATGCATCAAGAAGTTTGGCATCTACTGTTGCGGGCTTAGGAATATCATTATCTATGAATTCCTTCAAGCCATTGTCCTCCAACACTACCTCTATCCTGCCCTTCCATGCAATCTAATTCAAACTACACTCGAGTGCATATTCGAGTCTCAAGCCATTGAAATACATCTTGATCTGCTTCTAGCTCCAAAGAAAGTGTCTTAAAATTTGAATATTGTTGAACACAAACTCAATTTCTTCTCCACTATTGTGATTCCTAGCACTATGATACCGTGTAGAAATTACACCAATGGATTCAATCTGATCATGCAATGTACTAAAACAAGATACTTCATCCTTATACAATATTTGCGGAATATAAAACATGATCGCTCAATCACATGCAAGTAAGAGAAAGAAGTAAATCAATTTCACAACACAATATTTTCCTCGGGAAGGAAACTAGTCAAAACCCCTTCATATTTATTGTATAAAAAAGAAAGGAATCATGAAACAATACAATGCATGTGTGCTCACCACAACCGCATACACTCTATCAATTTCTTCACACTGTTATAGGAAAAATTGGACAAACACATAGCTAATTTCCTTCCTACCCTCTGCATGCCTTTCTCACGCAATCCCTAGAGAGATAAACCTCTATTAAATAGGAAATTCAGCCTTCCTTGACCACTTAATCCATCATGGGCTTCCTGTGGTTTTATAACTGCACCTGTGTAGTTTGCTAAAAATACAACTGATAGTTTACTTGACTTTAACCTTTGTCTCAACTGGGTCTCCATCATAATTGAGTCATTGACATGCATGCAACTATTAATATTGAATGATCAATTACTTGGTAGATCACTACTTGTGAATTAAATATATTTTAATTCACTTGATCTTCCAGTAGCTCATCAAACAGTTAGAACTAGTTAAATTGATTTTAACTCAATTAATGTGAGTTAACTGATCCCACTCACACCACACTAGTGTTATAACAACAACTAGACCCTGTTAATAATAGAATCACTCTAAATGTCTATCCTTTGACCCTAAACTTTAAATTCTTGAGATTACTAAGTCTATCACGCTTATTTAACTATTACAAGTTATTATGAGATAATATTACAATTAATTTTTCAATTTATTTAAAAATTGGTTGCACACCTTCTCACTAATGCGTCACTAGAATCCCTCACTCATGTGTGACTTGAGATCCCACACTAGTGTGTGTGCATTTTCTTGTTGAATTTCAACAAGAAACAAGACTTTGCTTTGATCAAAGCATAAAAGGAATTTAGAGTTTACATCTCACACAAATGGACCCATATGGTAGGAGAGGGAAATGGATTGTTGTCATCCTGGAATATGACATAGAGATAATACCAACTAAGATAATCAGGGGTCAAGGCTTGGAAAAACTAATGGAAGAGTCCACTTTTCATGCCCTTGATATAAATTTTGTTGATGCACTTGATGAACAAGAAGAGATGGTGACTCCACAGGTATCAGAAGCCTTTTCTACTTCACTCTGGTATGTAGAAATCATTTTTGTACTACAGAATTTAGAAGCTCCTCATGTTTTAACAAATACTAAAGATAGATTTTTAAAATTGATAGCCATGACATTTTGTATTCTAGATAAGAATTTATATTGGAAATATGTTGGAGGTAGTGAATTGTTTATTGAAAGATGAAGCAAATAAATTTGTACATCAATTCCATGAAGGAGACTATGGAGGAAACCTATATTGGAAAATCACAACCAATAAAATTTAAGAGCTAGTTTTTATTGGCCCATTTTGTTTATAGAGTTGCATAAAAGAATCACCTCTTGCCACCAATGTCAAACCTTTGAAGGAAAGAAAAATATTTTACCCTTACCATTAAAACCTATCTTAGTTAAAGTCCCTTTCCAAAAGTGGGGTTTATATTTCATAGGAGAAGTTTAGCCAACCTCCTCAGGCCAACACAAATGGATCTCGACAACCATTGATTACTTTACAAAATGTATTGAAGCTATCCCTACTAGACAAGCCACAAATACTATCATTATCCAATTTCTAGAGGGTAATATTCTATCTAGGTTTGGGTTTTCCTGTAAAATTATCATTGACAATGTTGAAACCTTTAAATCAAAGAAAATTGTGGACACCTGTGATAGAAACCATATCAAAATAGGACACTCCACTTTCTACTACCCACAAGGAAACATATTAGTTGAGTCTTCAAACAAAAGCCTAGTAAACATAATCAAAAAGCTATTTCTGGAAAATAAAAAGCCCTGGCATAAAAAGTTGATTAATTCTCTATGGGCTCACCGAATTACTACCAAAATATCTATTGGAATGCCTCCATTTCAAATAGTATATGGGGCTAATGCAATTTTTCCTACTTTACTAGGAATCCCTGTACTAAAATTATTACAGGAAGCATAAGAGGAAACCAATGATTTATAGAGAATGTTGGTCTGTGGCAATATCGAGCCAAATCAGAGCTGAGGAACTTAACTAAGGGACAAGATAATTGATCAAATGTAAAGGGTTAGTGGCAAAACCCTCTTAAACCTTTGGTGCATCCTCTACAAGGGCCATACACTGTTGATCAGTAGTTGTCATTGATGTCAAACCAAGAAGCACCAGGGGCTAACCCAATATTGCATGGGAATTTTGACCTACCAAATTAATAGATTATGGGTCAATAATTATTTTTATGGTTTTTACTTATCGAGATGTTTCCATTAATATATGGCACGCCATGTAATTCTTCACGGTTTGAGAGATATTCATGTTTGAAGTTTTTAACCCCAGTTAGTGGGCTAAAATGCCATGGGGTTGGGGCATGGGTCATTGAAAAGTCATAATTAATATTTTTGAAGCTCCTAAAATCCCTCCCACGTTCACTTTTTGAAGCCCCTCTCAACTTAAGCATTCATATAAATTGTGATCTTCATTTCCTCCTTATGCAAGGGATTCGTCCATCTGAAACAGGTCATTGTGGCATTTTCGCTCTAAATTTTTGTCTACGAAGTTTCAAAAGCTAAAATTTTTATGAGGTGAATCCGAAATCCTGAGGAAGCTACAGTAAAAATTTTAGATCAAGGTGTGCAATATTTTGGAGATATGATCTGTGGAATTCAGGGTTTTTGCAGGCTCCTAAAATTCATCTCAAATAAGTGACCTTGGTAAAATCATCATAACTCTCTTTTTGAGTATCGGATTGGAATTCCGTAATAAGTGGTAGATAGTGCACAATATGTAATTTTTTCTCTATCAATTTCAAAGCCAAATGAAGAAACCATGACACATGGCACACCGTACAAGTGCACTCTACTGAAACAATCCATAATTAGGGCATTGTGAGAGATTGGGCATAACTCTTTCTTGAAGAATCCAAATTGGGTCAGACCTATGGCATTGGAAAGAAGAATCAGAGGACTACTACAAGACTAAAAATCAGATATTTAGGATCTGAAATAACAGAGATACAACAGATTCAATATCAAGCTCCTAGAAGGCAAGAAAAATATATATCATGTGTTGTCAAGGGTTGCAAAGGACCAGAATTTCTACGGAAGAAAAGCAAAGAAAGCTGTAGCAGAGGGTAACATGACAAGAGTAGCAACCAAGGTGCATAACAGCAGCAAGAAGTTCATCATATGAAGTCTTCAAGTGGGCAACACTGCATACAATCATTGTAAAGGTATCATTATACTTAGTCATTGTAAATACATTATTGTACAAATTGTACTAGTGTCTATCTGCCAAGGGTTGAAGAGGCAGTGTTGGGAGGTCTAGGATCATCATTAGGTGGTTGTGTCAAAGTTGGGGTTATGGTCTAGTATATCTTCTTCTTTTACATCATTCTATATCATTGTAAAGTGGACCATTTTCCCTGGTATGGGAGTCCATTCTTCTGTTATTCTTCTATAGGGTGGAAGGGAGGTGCTTAAGGTGAATTTAGCTCATTTGTGTCAAAATCTGCTCAGCCGACTACCTACAATCCCACATAATCCATCCAGTGGGAGTTGGAGAAGAATTATTTTCTAGATTCTAGGAAGTTGGAGCTTTATTTTCAATTGGAGTTGAATATTAAAGAATTATTAGAAAATAATTGGGTGTTTTTTGTCTCGGAGTGGGTTTCCACCTTAGAAAGTGTGTGCATTTTTGTTCCTCTTGTTTGCTGCTATCATTGTACAAACACTGATAATAATTGAAGATTAACTAATGCTCTAATTGAAAGGAATACTGATTCACCCCCCCTTCTCAGTATTTCCAACAATTCGTGTCAGAGCTTGGTTCCTTCAATAGCAGTTTAACAGCTGGAAGGTGGTCATGGAGCATACCAAGAATGGTGTACCTCTATTCAATGGAAATAATTATGCACTTTGGAAAGGAAGAATGGATGTCTATCTCTTGGTGCAAGGTTACGAAGTATGGGACACTGTTCAAAATGGATTTACATCAACTGCGGATGAACAAGGTAAGAAGAATTTGGTAAATGATGCAAAAGAAAAGAACATTATTATCAGTGGACTTATTGAATCTGCTTATCATAAGGTGTTGTGTTGTAAAATCGCTAAAAATGTATGGGAAAAGCTTGAGAATATATATGCAAGTGACTCAAATGTCAAAGAAGCAAAGCTTCAAATCTATAGAGAAAAATTTGAGCAACCTATAATGAAAGAAGATTGCAACATTTTTTCATACTTCCAATACGTTGATGAAATAACCAATACTCCGGAAGGATTGGGAGAGCCACTTGACGAGAAGACTATTATATGGAAGATTCTTAGAACATTACCAAGGAGATTCAACCCAAAGGTATCGGTCATAGAATACAGTGCAAATTTGGACAAAATCAGCAAGGAAGAATAACATGGAGTTCTCATAGCATATGAAATGAGACTTGATGAAGAAAAGGGTACTTCAAATCTAGAAACTACGTTCGTTGCATCTAAGCAAACCAATAAGGACAAACAACCTCCAATTGAAATGACATGCACCTGCAAGTGTGAAGAAAAGGGAGATGACGGAGAAGGACTTTTAGATGAAGAATATGCTTACTTTGCAATAAAACTAAAACCTGGTAAGGGAAAATTCGAAGGTAAACTTCCATTGATATGTTTCGGTTGTGGTGAGGTTGGGAATTTCATAGCAAAATATCAGAACAAAAGTGATGGCAACTCAAAAGGAAAGAAAGGCTTTATGAAATTCAACAAGCAAGGTAAAAAGAAAGGATCCAAAAGGAACTTTCTCTCTAAAGAATATAGCTCATCATCCGATGAAGAAAGTGACAAAAAAGAAGAAGCCAATGAGAAAGTATTGTTTATGGCCAAGCACAATAAACAATAAGTATCAAACAATGAAGAAGAAGGGTTGAACATAGAAGAATTTTATGAGGAGGCAATCAAGCTTATAAATGAGCTCAATGCTGAGAATATCCGTTCCAATACTCTTGAAGAACAAGTTCAAGGTCTCAAAATTGAGGTTGAAGAACACAAATGTATTGAAGAGTCACTTAAAAAGAATTTGGAAGAAAGAAACCAAGAAAGGGAAGCATTAGAAGCCAAAGTAGTCTCGCTGTGTAAGGAAGTGAAGAAGGGAAAAACTGTCCAAAACTATGCCAAAAGCTCAAGGGCATTAGAAGAACTTATCAACAATGTTATAGCCAAGAATGTTCTATTGGTCGAAAACATGAATCACAATCTCCTTAGTGTTGGACAAATGTGTGATCAAGGACACACAATGCTATTCAACTCCACAAAATGTGAAATCAGGAAAGGTAGGTATGGCAAAATTGTGGCTACAGCAATTCGAGCTCCAAATGACATATATGTTTTGGATGAAGCAACTAAAGCATGTCTACTAGCTAAAGAAGATGAAAGTTGGTTATGGCACAAAAAAATGGGTCACATAAACTTTGACAATCTTGTTAGGATAAGAAAAAAGGAAGCAGTACGAGAAATGCCGAAAATCTCAAAACCTTCCAACACAATATGTGAGGCATGTCGGCATGGCAAGCAGAAAAAAGTCCAATTTAAAACAAAAGAACATTTTTCATCACATCCATTGGAATTGATACATACTGATCTATGTGGTTCTGTGAGAACAAAAGGCTTAGACGGAGAATTATATTTCATGTTAATGATAGATGACTATACCAGGATGACAGCCATCAGTTTCCTAAAGAAAAAATTTGAAGCATTTGAGTGCTTTAAGATCTACAAGGAGTTGGTTGAAAATGAAACTGATTTGAAAATAAAGTGTTTAATATCAGATAATGGTGGAGAATTCACTTCCAAATTATTTCAGCAATACTGTGACGAAAATGGAATAAAAAGGCAATTTTCAACAGCACGAACACCTCAGCAAAATGGAGTTGCTGAAAGAAAGAATAGAATTGTACAAGAAATGGGTAGAACAATGTTGAAGGACTCAAAATTGGATGAAAAATTCTGGGTTCAAGCAATTGATACGACAGTCTTCATTATCAACCAAAGTCTTCTCAGAAATAATTGCAACAAGACTCCATATGAATTATGGAAAGGAAAACCAGCTAATGTAAAATATTTCAAAATCTTCAGAAGAAAATGTTATATTGAAAGAGACGACCAAAATTTGGGTAAGTTTGAATCACGTGTTGATGAAGGTATCTTTGTTGGTTACTCACGCAAAAGAAAGGCCTATAAATGCTATAATCTAAGACGAAAATAGATAGTGGAGAGCATAAATGTTACATTTGACGAAGATGGTGTTCTAGCGAGTAATGATGAGGATCTAGAATCTTTGAAACTTGATACAGAAGCTGAAAAAGACACAGATAAAATTGTAGAACAAGAAGCAACAATCAACGAGGAAGAAGTAATCAATGATCATCAAGATATACCAGAACAACAACAAGAAGCTCCTCCAAGGAGAACAAAAGAGTGGATTCAAAAGAACCATCCATCAAATCAAATCATTGGTGACATAAATGAAGGTTGACAGCTTCATTCATCACAACAAGCTCACGTTTCTTCTCTAGCAACCTTTGAGCCTAGTAGTTTTGAGGAAGCCTGCCAAAATGAACATTGGGTAGCAACTATGAATGAAGAATTCGATCAAATTGAGAATAATAACACCTGGAAATTAGTTCCATGACCAAAAGATAAAAACATCATTGGGACTAAATGGGTGTTCAGGAACAAATTGAATGAAGATGGGCAGGTTACCAGAAATAAAGCAAGATTGGTTTGCAACGGCTATGCACAAGTGGACGGAATTGATTTTAACAAAAAATTTGCACTAATTGCCAGAATGGAAGCCATATGAATGTTTCTCGCCTATGCATGTTCAAGAAAAATCAAAGTCTACCAAATGGATGTTAAGTCAACATTTCTCAATGGAGAATGAGAAGAAGAAGTTTACATCGAACAACCTGAAGGTTTTCTACTATCACAAAAAGAGGACTATGTTTGCAGGTTAAAGAAGGCTCTACATGGTCTCAAGCAGGCTCTTAGAGCATGGTATGCTCATCTTGATGTATATATACGTCAACAAGGGTTGAAGAAAGGTACTGTTGATAGCAATCTTTATGTACAAATAGATAAAGATAATTTAACAATCATTGAGGTATATGTGGATGATATAATATTTGGTAGCAATGATGATCGGATAAGTAACAAATTTTCTACAAAGATGCAAAGTGAGTTTGAGATGTCTTTACTTGGTGAGTTGAAATACTTCTTAGGGCTTCAAATATCTTAGTAAGAGAATCGAATTTTTATATGTCAAGCCAAGTACATCAAGGAAATGCTCAAGAAATTCAAAATGGAAGATTGCAAACCTGTCCTTACTCCGATGGTAACAGGTTGCAAATTGAGCATAGATGCCTCATCTAAGGATGTGGATCAGAGGTTGTACAGATCTATGATTAGTAGTCTTGTATATGTAATAGCCTCTCGGCCAGATGTTATGCAAGCAGCTGGACAAGTAGCAAGATTCCAAGCAGCACCAAAAGAATCACATATTATTATCGTCAAAAGAATTCTTCGATATGTAAAGGGCACAAAATAATATGGCTTGTGGTATCCCAAGGGTAACAATCTCATTATTCAAGCCTTTATAGATGCAGATTGGGCAGGAAGCATTGATGATCATAAGAGTAATATTGGAGCAGCATTCTATCTAGGTGGTTTTCTCGTATCATGGTTGAGCAAAAAGCAAACTTGAATCTCATTATCTATAGCAGAATCATAATACATTGCAGCAGCATCATGTTGTACTCAAGTCCTTTGGATGAAACAAAATTTGCAATATCTTCAAGTACAATTCAGTGAACCTATTCCCATATTCTTTGACAACACTAGTGCCATCAGCATCTCTAAGGATCCTGTTATGCATTAAAAAATAAAACACATTTCGATCAAATATCATTTTGTTAGAGAACAAGTCGCTGAAAAGAATATCAAACTTGAGTATGTTTGTACAAAAGAACAAATTGCTGATATCTTCACTAAACCTTTACCTCGTGAAGCATTTGAATACCTTCATCAAAAGCTTGGGTTTCTCCCAAGTTCTCATTAGATTACAGGTCTGCAGGACAGTTGTGTGTCAGCGGGAGTGGAAGTGTGTACAGGTCCGCAGGATGGTTGTGTTTCAGGGGGAGTTACCCTTTTCCATTGATGTCAAAGGGAGAGAGAATTTTGTATGAAGAGGTGTCATGATCGCAGGGGGAGTACTTGTTTTTCCATCAATGCCAAAGGGGGAGATTGTTGATCAGCGTTTGTCATTGATGTCAACCCAAGTAGCACCATGGGCTAACGCAATATTGCATGGGAATTTTGACCTACCAAGTTAATATATTCTGGGTCAATAATTATTTTTATGGTTTCTACTTGTCAAGATGTTTCCATTAATATATGGCAGGCCATGTAATTCTTCACGGTTTGAGAGATATTCATGTTTGAAGTTTGTAACCCGAGTTAGTGGGCTAAAACCCCATGGGGTTGGGGCATGGGTCATTGAAAATTCATAATTAATATTTTTTAAGCTCCTAAAATCCCTCCCACATTCATTTGTTGAAGCCCCTCTCAACTTAATCATTCATATAATTTGTGATCTTCATTTCATCCTTATGCAAGGGATTCGACCATCTAAAACAGGTCATTGTGGAATTTTCGATCTAACGTTTTTTCTACGAACGTTCAGAAGTTGAAATTTTTATGAGGCGAAGCCAAAATCCTGGGGAAGCTGTAGTAAAAATTTCAGATCAAGTGCGCAATATTTTTGGAGATATGATCTATGGAAGTCAGGGTTTTTGCAGGCTCCTTAAATTCATCTCAAAGAAGTTACCTTGGTAAAATTGTCATAACTCTCTCTATGAGTATCAGATTGGAATTTTGTAAAACGTGGTAGATAACTCACAGTCTTTAATTTTTTCTCTATCAATTTTAGAGCCAAATGAAGCAACCATGACACGTGGCACACCGTACAAGTATGCTCTACTGAAAAAGTCCATAATTAGGGCATTGTGAGAGATTGGGCATAACTCTATCTCGAAGAATCCAAATTGGATAAGACCTATGGCATTGGAAATAAGACTCAGAGGAATACTACAGGACCAAAAATCAGATATTGAGGATTTGAAATAATAGAGATACACCATATTCAATATTGAGCTCCTAGAAGGCAAGAAAAAGCTAGATCATGTGTTGTCAAGGGTTGCAAAGGACCAGACTTTAGTGCCAAAAGCCAGATAAAAAGTGCAGAGGGTAGCAAAGATGCAGGCAACCCATAAAATAACAATGCTAGCAGTTCATCATAGTAAGTCTTCAAGGGCATCACTAAGGCAATAATGTATATTTGTAAATACATTATCGTACAAATTGTACTAGTGTCTATCTGCCAAGGGTTGAAGAGGCAGTGTTGGGAGGTCTAGGATCATCATTAGGTGGTTGTGTCAAAGTTGGGGTTATGGTCTAGTATATCTTCTTCTTCTGCATCATTCTATATCATTGTAAAGTGGACCATTTTCCCTGCTACAGGAGTCCATTCTTTTGTTTTATAGGGTGGTAGAGGTGCTAGGGTGAGTCAGAGTTTCAACAAGGTCATGGAACTATCCAATTGACTAATGTAATCTTGGCATTGCGCATCTCATCCCAATGGGCTAGAGAAGAATGCTTTTCTAGACTTTGAGGGTTGAGCCATTTTCACCTGGTTGTTTGTTATGAAGTTCAGCTAAGAATGTTCTATTGGTTTTAAAATATAACCACAATCTCTTAGTATACAAATGCATCATATATGGCTATCTAACCCACAAAACAGAAATTGCGGTGTGGTAAGGAAAATTGAAGTTACAAGTCGAGCTCCAAACGACATATATGTTCTGGATGAAAAAACTAAAGCATGTTCACTAGCTAAAGAAGATGAAAGTTGGTTATGGCACAAAAAAATGGGTCACATAAACTTTGACAATCTTGTCAGGATAAGAAAAAAGGAAGCAGTACGAGAAATGCCGAGAATCTCAAAACCTTCCAACACAATATGTGAGGCATGTTGGCATGGAAAGCAGAAAAAAGTCCAATTTAAAACAAAAGAACATTTTTCATCACATCCATTGGAATTGATACATACTGATCTATGTGGTTTTGTGAGAACAAAAGGCTTAGACAGAGAATTATATTTCATGTTAATGATAGATGACTATACCAGGATGACAGCCATCAGTTTCCTAAAGAAAAAATATGAAGAATTTGAGTGCTTTAAGATCTACAAGGAGTTGGTTGAAAATGAAACTGATTTGAAAATAAAGTGTTTAAGATTAGATAATGGTGGAGAATTCATTTCCAAATTATTTCAGCAATACTGTGATGAAAATGGAATAAAAAGGAAATTTTCAACATCATGAACACCTCAGCAAAATGGAGTTGTTGAAAGAAAGAATAGAACTGTACAGGAAATGGGTAGAACAATGTTGAAGGACTCAAAATTGGATGAAAAATTCTGGGTTCAAGCAATTGATACAGCAGGCTTCATTATCAACCGAAGTCTTCTCAGAAATAATTGCAACAAGACTCCATATGAATTATGGAAAGGAAAACCAGCTAATGTAAAATATTTCAAAATATTCAGAAGAAAATGTTATATCGAAAGAGACGATCAAAATTTGGGTAAGTTTGAATCACATGTTTATGAAGGTATCTTTGTTGGTTACTCACGCAAAAGAAAGGCCTATAAATGCTATAATCTAAGACGAAAATAGATAGTGGAGAGCATAAATGTTACATTTGACGAAGATGGTGTTCTAGCGATTAATGATGAGGATCTAGAATCTTTGAAACTTGATACAAAAGCTGAAAAAGACACAGATAAAATTGTAGAACAAGAAGCAAAAATCAACAAGGAAGAAGTAAACAATGATCATCAAGATATGCCAGAACAACAACAAGAAGCTCCTCCAAGGAGAACAAAAGAGTGGATTCAAAAGAACCATCCATCAAATCAAATCATTGGTGACATAAATGAAGGTTGACAGCTTCATTCATCACAACAAGCTCACGTTTCTTTTCTAGCAACCTTTGAGCCTAGTAGTTTTGAGGAAGCCTGCCAGAATGAACATTAGGTAGCAGCTATGAATGAAGAATTCGATCAAATTGAGAATAATAACACCTGGGAATTAGTTCCATGACCAAAAGATAAAAATTTCATTGGGACTAAATGGGTGTTTAGGAACAAATTGAATGAAGATGGGTAGGTTACCAGAAATAAATCAAGATTGGTTTGCAAAGGCTATGCACAAGTGGAAGGAATTGATTTTAACGAAACATTTACACTAATTTCCAGAATGGAAGCCATATGAATGTTTCTCGCCTATGCATGTTCAAGAAAAATCAAATTCTACCAAATGGATGTTAAGTCAACATTTCTCAATGGATAATTAGAAGAAGAAGTTTACATCGAACAACCTGAAGGTTTTCTACTATCACAAAAAGAGGACTATGTTTGCAGGATAAAGAAGGCTCTACATGGTCTCAAGCAGGCTCTTAGAGCATGGTATGCTCGTCTTGATGTATATATACGTCAACAAGGGTTCAAGAAAGGTACTGTTGATAGCAATCTTTATGTACAAATAGATAAAGATAATTTAACAATCATTGAGGTATATGTGGATGATATAATATTTGGTAGCAATGATGATCGACTAAGTAACAAATTTTCTACAAAGATGCAAAGTGAGTTTGAGATGTATTTACTTGGTGAGTTGAAATACTTCTTAGGGCTTCAAATATCTCAGTAAGAGAATGGAATTTTTATATGTCAAGCCAAGTTCATCAAGGAAATGCTCAAGAAATTCAAAATGGAAGATTGCAAACCTGTCCTTACTCCGATGGTAACAAGTTGCAAATTGAGCATAGATGCCTCATCTAAGGATGTGGATCAGAGGTTGTACAGATCTATGATTGGTAGTCTTGTATATGTAACAGCCTCTCGGCCATATGTTATGCAAGCAGTTGGACAAGTAGCAAGATTCCAAGCAGCACCAAAAGAATCACATATTATTGTCGTCAAAAGAATTCTTCGATATCTAAAGGGCACAAAAGAATATGGCTTGTGGTATCCCAAGGGTAAAAATCTCATTATTCAAGCCTTTATAGATGCATATTGGGCAAGAAGCATTTATGATCATAAGAGTACTAGTGGAGCAGCATTCTATCTAGGTGGTTGTCTCATATCATGGTTGAGCAAAAAGAAAACTTCAATCTCATTATCTATAACAGAAGCATAATACATTGCAGCAGCATCATGTTGTACTCAAGTCCTTTGGATGAAACAAAATTTGCAATATCTTCAAGTACAATTCAGTGAGCCTATTCCCATATTCTTTGACAACACTAGTGCCATCAGCATCTCCAAGAATCCTGTTATGCATTAAAAACTAAAACACATTCCGATCAAATATCATTTTTTTAGAGAACAAGTCGCTGAAAAGAATATAAAACTTGAGTATGTTTGTACAAAAGAACAAATTGCTGATATCTTCACTAAACCTTTACCTCGTGAAGCATTTGAATACCTTCGTCAAAATATTGGGTTTCTCCCAAGTTCTCATTAGATTACAGGTCAGCAGGACGATTGTGTGTCAGCAGGAGTGGAAGTGTGTACAGGTCCGCAGGATGGTTGTGTTTCAGGGCGAGTTACCCTTTTCCATTGATGTCAGAGGGGGAGAGAATGTTGTAGGAAGAGGTGTCATGATCGTAGGGGGAGTACTTGTGTTGCCATCAATGCCAAAGGGGGAGATTATTGATCAGCGTTTGTCATTGATGTCAACCCAAGTAGCACCATGGGCTAACGCAATATTGCATGGGAATTTTGACCTACCAAGTTAATATATTCTGGGTCAATAATTATTTTTATGGTTTCTACTTGTCGAGATGTTTCCATTAATATATGGCAGGCCATGTAATTCTTCACGGTTTGAGAGATATTCATGTTTGAAGTTTGTAACACGAGTTAGTGGGCTAAAACCCCATGGGGTTGGGGCATGGGTCATTGAAAAGTCATAATTAATATTTTTTAAGCTCCTAAAATCCCTCCCACATTCATTTGTTGAAGCCCCTCTCAACTTAATCATTCATATAATTTGTGATCTTCATTTCATCCTTATGCAAGGGATTCGACCATATAAAACAAGTCATTGTGGAATTTTCGATCTAACGTTTTGTCTACGAAGGTTCAGAAGTTGAAATTTTTATGAGGTGAAGAAAAAATCGTGGGGAAGCTGCAGTAAAAATTTTAGATCAAGGTGCGCAATATTTTTGGAGATACGATCTGTGGAAGTTAGGGTTTTTGCAGGCTCCTTAAATTCATCTCAAAGAAGTGACTTTGGTAAAATCATCATAAATCTCTCTATGAGTATCAGATTGGAATTTTGTAAAAAGTGGCAGATAGCTCACAGTCTGTGATTTTTTCTCTATCAATTTTAGAGCCAAATGAGGAAACCATGACACGTGGCACACCGTAGAAGTACGCTCTGCTGAAACAGTCCATAATTAGGGCATTGTGAGAGATTGGGCATAACGCTTTCTCGAAGAATCCAAATTGGATCAGACCTATGGCATTGGAAATAAGACTCAGAGGAATACTACAGGACCAAAAATCAGATATTGAGGATTTGAAATAACAGAGATACACTAGATTCAATATCGAGCTCCTAGAAGGCAAGAAAAAGCTAGATCATGTGTTGTCAAGGGTTGCAAAGGACCAGACTTTCTATGGCAGCAAAGCAAAGCAAGGTGCAGCAGAGGGTAGCATGACAAGAGCAGCAACCAAGGTGCATAACAGCAGTAAGAAGTTCGTCATATGAAGTCTTCAAGTGCGCAACACTGCATACAATAATTGTAGTTAGTCATTGTAAATACATGATTGTACAAATTGTACTAGTATCTATCTGCCAAGGGTTGAAGAGGTAGTGTTGGGAGGTCTAGGATCATCATTAGGTGTTTGTGTCAAATTTTGGGTTATGGTCTAGTAGATCGTCTTCTTCTACATCATTCTATATCATTGTAAAGTGGACCATTTTCCCTGGTACGGGAGTCCATTCTTCTTTTATTCTTCTATAGGGTGGTAGGGAGGTGCTAGGGTGAGTTGTATCTCATTGGGTGTCAGGGCATCCGTTCAATTGACTACTGAAGAATCTCGGGCATTGAAGCATCCATCCAGTGGGAGTTGGAGAAGAATGCTTTTCTAGATTCTAGGAAGTTGGAGATTTATTTTCAATTGGAGTTGAATATTAAAGAATTATTTGAAAAGCATTAGGTATTTTTTGTTCCGGAGTGGGTTTCCACTTAAAAAACTGTGTGCATTTGTGTTCCTCTTGTTTGCTTATATCATTATACAAACACTGATAATAATTGAATATTAACTAATGCTCTAATTGAAAGGAATACTGATTCACCCCCCCTCTCAGTATTTCCAACATACACCGCGGTCGCACCAACTCCAAAGCGGCGACGCAGACCACGAGAGAAGTGGCGCCACCGAACCAGAGCTCACAACCTATGATTCTGATGGTGCTCGAAGAGGCAAAGAGTGACAATACTGACCTACCGGAGGTGATGACATCAGCCTCGCCACAGACCAATCAGAGGAGATACAGTGATGCAAGCAGCTGGCCTATCGTTAACATTCTGACCCGATGAAGTATGGCAAGGCCCACCTTCATAGCTGACTAAGGTAGGAAGAGGTAAGGTAAGTTGGTTACAAGGCCAATACCTCCATGTCAGGCATGTGGACGCTCACCAACTGGGTCGTTGTAGCCTAGTCACCTCGCAAAACATGTCCCCCAGCTGAATTCCTCATGACATCAACCCTCCAGTTTTCAACCTGCTCCACTACCCAATAAAAACACATCTTCAATCCGATCTTTACTCCCGATTGTTTGAATGTCACCCCTTACAACCGTTTCTTACTTTTTTGGGTGCCCTCGTAAAACTCACAATACTGGTTGTTTCCCCCTGGTGTCAGTTTAATTACTACCTTAGGTATTTGGTCAAGTCCCTTTCACTATTTTCCTTTATTTTTTATTCAAATTATTATGGAAAAAATGAAGTGAACCACCCCCCAAGACCTTGCAAGCTTGCGAAGTTAGAATTTCTCTTAGTCCTGAACCCCTCATGGATGACCACTCCCAGCTTTGTAACACAGTTTACCCTTTCAATGTGGCCCGCATGAAGACCGAGCTCTTAGGCTACAAACGGCAAGGCAAGGATTTTCTTAGGGTTGTCTATTTGGGGCTCTATTACCAAATCGCCCTGAGTGTTCACCCTTTCCCTCAGTTCACGGCCTGCCTCGCCAATCCCTACATTGAAGGAAAAGGATATTTTCCTCTCCAATTATGTGGTCAAATTCTTCAGAATTACCCCTCAACTCATCAGAAAGGCTTTATGCTACCCCTCCACTCAAGAGTGTGTTGAATTCACTGAAGTCACCCTCTCCTCCCATTTCTCAAACTTTCCTATGGAAAAACAAAGAGGCTTCCTCGAGCTCATCACTGTGTCGCGTCTATTTGCTCTCCTACTGACAAAGACCATCCCATTGTCCCTATTTCATGACACCATATAGCCTATCCTAGTGGTCATATTGGGAATGTTGGGTTTAGAAAACGCAGATAGGTTAGCAATTGTTGGTATACGATTCCTAAAGCTCATGATGCAACCCGTGGTTCTACTGGATATCCCCACCTTCCTAGCCTCCACTATTAATTCTCAATTTCAATACATATCATCCTCTAGTTCCTTCAAATACAATTCCTTGGTGTTCTACCTATTCGTTTTCAAGCATGCAGACAAGTTTGTGGGTTTAGGCTTAGACAAGTTCTCCATGAGAAACGTCGAGCCAAAAGCCATTTTCAAATGGACTCATTCAGTTCACCAACACCTAGAGGGAAAGGGGTACATGAAATTCATCATGGATTTCATTTCCAAGGCTTATGCAATCATACATGACAGCCCCCTACCCAGGATTTTTCCTGAGCAAAAGGAATGGCTCCAGTTTAGTGAGACAAAGTGTGTCGGGGATTGGTACATATTCGAATATCATTCTGAGATCAGGGTTTATGGTGCCGAAGTGCATCCTTACCATCTTTCACTGTTAATGTCCATGAATATTTTCACCCTTGAGTTTATCCTCCAAGTCCTGAGTGCCAACCAAACTCACTTTGTGCCCGCAAAGAAGACATATATCTTGAGGCTCCCAAACGTTGTAGGTCCTTTCACTATCAGTTCGAGACACGCACTTCGATTTATTGAGGGGTTGTTGCAGAAGATGAATTTATTGCAAGGAGATGTATGGCACTATCACCCTAAAGGCTTCATCACACGAAGAAAGAATAAGATTAAGTCTTCATCATATGAGCATGAACCTAGGCCTCTAATAGAATGGAAAGCTAACTTGGACTTATATCTTTTGGATACATGGATGGAGGTTGAATCCCCAGCTACCGAAGGAAAGGGAGACAATACACATGGTGAAGTGGAGGTCCTGGAGTAGGAGAGCCATCAGACGGACCAAGGACTCACCAATGAATAATAGGAGGACCACCTCATTAAAAAAACAAATAACTGAGGGGCCGAGATAACAAGACACTGAGAATATCGATGATGAAACCCCACAGCTCACATGTCATGGTAAAGATAGACCAGGTTTTCAACTCTCCTACGATTTTACTTCCTCTTTGGCACCTTCAGAGCTTTCGCAGACCGCCACCATAGGTAAGGGAGAAAGAAGAGAGCAGATTGAGGTGAAGAACCAATTTTCAAGAGAAAAACTGAGAGTAGAATTGGCCCAGTTTTTGGATAAGCATCACACTAGGCTCACGACAGCCTTAGATGTGGAGAAGGACCAACTTATAGTCATTTTCAAAAACTCATCCTCTCATCCTCTACCCCCAAGATCCAAGTACAAAGCCCTAGAGATGATTCTAGAGTTGGCTTCCATCCCCTTTCCAGACAAGATGAACTTTCATAATTCTATTGGGGAAATGTTACATACATAGGTCTTGAAACACACCCTCACCCTACAGAAAGCTGAGAGGAGGCTAGATCAGATGAAAATCACTCTGAAAAAGGAAAGAGCAAGTGTGAAGGCTCTTTCCACCCAACTGGAGGTTTACAAAAAGCTGGTAAGATGTAAAGGAGTCGATCCTAATACAACAATGAAAAATTTTCTACAAAAATATGAATTGGAATTGCAGGAGCTACGATGCAAGGTGAAAATCCCTCGTTAAAAACATATCCAAAAAAAGAAGCTATCCAAATTCGAAAAAGAGAAATATGCCCTCAATGAGGTGATTTCTCAGAGAGATGAGGGGAAGTTGGGGAAGATGGTTGAGCTGCAATGGGTTCAAGATAGCCATATGTGTCTATTAAAGGTACTGGATGACCCTCAAAATTCTTTAGAACATTTGACCAAGGCTCTGGCATACTTGAAAATTTTAGAAGATGAGGCTCGTACCACTCGATGACTATTGGATGAAGCAAAGGCAGCCTTCGCAGAAAACCAAAAGTCAGTATCATATCTATAAAAAGAGGTGGATACCCTTCGTAAAGAGTCTCAAGAGCACCAGAATTCAATCAACGACTTGAAGGCACAAATAAAGGGAAATAGGTCATTAGTGGAAGCCAGACAAATATTCTGGGCTGAGATTATAATGTAGGGGAAAGAACATTGGGAGATTGTTACATTGGAAAATGACAAGAAGAATGCCATTTGAGATTGTAAGGTGCAGTTGGAGGCAGGTCGCAGGGAAGGAAATGATAATGTAGTGACCACTCAGAAATATATCGGGTACATCAACAAGCTACCCTCAGAAGAGCTGGGCATGTATAGAGTGCTCGACCGGTTCAGGACCATAATGGAGGTCACCAAGATGATTTAGAAGGAAGAGGCATGGGTAAATGCATCAGGATGCTTGGCACTCCTGAAAAATGGAGTGGAGACCTTTGATTGTGAATTGGGTATGTTAGTGGAAGTTGGGCTCCTTGCATGTTGGGATCAGTTAGGGGCATTTCTCCCCTAGACCAATTATGATCAGAAGTTGTTTGAGGTCAACTATAAGGCTGATTCGAAATTGGAGAGGACCTCTTGTTTAAAGGCTGAAACCTTGGTGGCAGCATTGTGCAAGGAATTCCTTCTCCTTGCCATGGTTAAGAGGTTCTTCACTACTCACCTTGATTACACTGAGTTCACTCAGCTTCGGGCATTATTATAGCTTTTAAGCTCTGCACCTCTGCTCATGGAAATCATATGGCAAAGATGTTATGAGTACTCACACCCACCAGCTCCATCTACATCACAACAAGTACCACCTCTGCCATCTTGCCACTTTGGCTCTTCCTCTGCTTCAGCACAACCATGTAGCTTGGGGCCCTCTGCCACTCCTTTTCATCCTCATTAAAGATCTCAAGATCAGGCCCATGTAGTCTTTTATTTACTTTTCCGTTTATGTTTAGTTATGTTGTAAAATCGGGTGAAATCACGATTTCATCCTTGTATTGTTTTATTGTTATGTCTTTGTTGTAATCAGTGACGAAGAGTAGTACTCTTGGCATGATACATTTAAACCATATATTTTTTTATTTTGATGGGAAATAGAAAGATCAAGAAAGAATATCCTCTTGAGAAATATCAGGTTGATCGCCTAAGATGTAAGAAGCTATAAAGAATAAACTCAGAAAGTATAGAAGGGTTTTGTTTTCCATGGAAGTTCTAAGTTAATACCGTGTAGCCTTTTTTGTAATTACTGTGATAAGCTCTAAATGCACATCTTGAAGAGTTTTTTTTTAGAGATAATATAATAATGACTTGTTGCAAATGGATTCCAATTGGGCTGTTGAACAATATGTATGTATCTTTCTTATGTTTGTTTAACTTTCTTGTTCTATTTCACTAAATGTTTCTTCAATTATCTTGTGTTCAGAATGTTGGTCACTTATGTTTTAATAAATGAATTTGTTTATATCTCCACTATGGGAAAATGCCCCTCATAAGTTAATCACTTGGTCACCTAAATTGGGCTCCACACACGATTTCCTTTTCATAAATCTTATAACGACCACCTTCTTCCTTAGGTCTGAGAATGGTGGATTCTTACCATAAAATAATCCCACCTCCCTCAAACTTCCTCCCTCTGTTCATCTAATAATTCATCCACTTTATTCCCAAGGTATGTTTTCCGGTTTTAAACCTTTCCCATTCACATCAACTGAAATCCATACGGCCTCAAGCCCAATCTGAGTTATGTCCAGTATACATCAAAGTTAGTACCATTGCTACCACTGTTATCTAGAACCACTAATACATAAATATTCTAGAGGTTAGATTCAAAGGGAATCCTCAAGTGAAAGTTATTATAAGAAAACATTTTATTCTTAAGATGTCCTAGGCACTATTCTTTTACAACTCGAGGTTGTCTTTAGGAGTGATAAGATATTTTTGGCACCGTTGATGGGGAAAAAAATAGAAAAATCATTTCCCTAGGAAACGAAATTATCTTCACCCTTCAATAAGGTGAACACGAAGTGTTGAGAGTTGCATAATCCTCACCTTGGTGACTCCACTACCATGAAGTTCAAACCAACTGTAATCCTGGCTTAGACAAGGCCACATACCCGATCAGATACTTCCCAAATGAAAACCCCTCTTGTATCTAATCCTGAAAATATCATATTCAGGAGAATATATAAGGAAAAGCAACCAATCCAAGCTGAATTACCCTATTTTTCTCTAGAAGCTTCACCCTCTTCATCTCAACAAGCTAACATCTATGGTCAAGAACCCATAGCCCGTGTGCTCGAATATCCCCAGAAGACTCTGCCTGGTCCAACCCATTCATAAAAGAGGAAGTACAATCATCTAATGAATCTATGCCTCCATTCCATCCTACTCCTTAAGTGGAGGAAGTAAAGGAAGTTGTAGCACTTCAAAGATACCATCGGATTAACCCCAACCCCTCCACTTGTCAGATATCGGTTATCCTTCAACCCCTTCATCAACAAGCCCAACCTCATAATATAACACCACCTCCCCCAATGGTTGTACCTGGTTTCCTCTTGAAAAAGTATGCTCCATTAGCTCTTCCTCAACTTCTGAATGACATGCCACAAGAATATCTCAAGCTCCTCCTCCAGCTCATCGAGGAATATAGTACTCCAGCACAGAGACATATCGAAAAATTGTGCGCCTTTGCTAAGAATGTGAACGTAGAGCACTTAGATGTGATGTTAATAATATTCATCCAGTCCCTGGATGGAGAAGCTCAAAATTGGTTCAAATCCCTATCCCATAACACATTTCACACCTAGGAAGAAATGGAAAATTTCTTTACATTGAAATGGGGAGAAAAGAGGGACCACGACTATGTTCTCATTGAGTTCAATGCCTTAAAGAAGAGACATAATGAGGATGTAAAATAATTCATAAAGAGGTTCAACAAGATGTATAATAATCTTCTTAAAGAAATAAAGCCTCCCGAAGTAGCTGCTAAGGTGGTCTTTGCAGGAGCTTTCGAACCAGAATTTGGGTTCACCCTAAGAGAAAGGAAGTCTGCATCTCTAGATTAGATCTAGACTGAAGCATTGGAGGTAGAAGCAAACTTTTCTTCTACTGGTAAATTCAAGGGGAAGAAAAAACATGAAGTAAGAAGAAATAATAAAGAGGAGGCTTCTACTTGAAACTAGGAGAGAGAATCACAAGAATACAGAATTGAAGAAATGAAGAAATGAAAAAGTTGATCAAGAACCTTTCAAATAATTTTATCAAGCTTGAATTGGAAGCGAAAAATTCCCCTCCTCACTCTAATAAAATTCCTAACTGAGGGTTCAATCCCTAGTATAGGAAGCCTCCTTTGCAATTGTTGCAGCGTGAAAGGAAGGAACATCAATATCATATTCAACCTCCTCTATACTTGGAGGGTGAAGTGGAGGGATAAGTTGAGGAAGTTACAAACAGCCAAGAGAATAAATTCCTCACTTACTCTAATGACGAGGGGGGTGAAATCATCCTACAAGGAGAGATAGAAGAGAGGGAAGTTCCTCCAAAAGATCAAGATATTGAATATTACTGCAGACAGTTTGTGGATTTCATGCAGGCTTAGCTCCACAAGAAGTATGATATTAGTTCCTCTTAGAAGAGAACCTGAGTACTGGAACAAAACGAAGAGTCAACACCAATAGACCGAGCCCATCCTAATTCTACCTGCAAAGGAAAGAAGCCATTATAATATTTAACCTCCCGTAAGGCCACTGCATCCACCTCTATAAAGCAGAACTTTGATCCTCCCAAAAATGAGAAGTCCCCATCTACACCCTTGGATTTTCCTAACCCACCTAAAGAGCAGTTCAAATAAGCCATTATTGAAAATGGGTCCATAGCCTTTAATCTCCAGAAAGAAATCGAGAATGTCAAGATCTCAGTTCCCCTGATTGAGCTTCTGAAACAAACTTCATACAAAGCTCAAGTGTCCCAATTCATGCAGTCCCATGGTGTAATCCCCCTGCTTGATAGTCTCAATATCCAAGAAGAACGACCCATGGTGGTTTTTGGACCTCACATAGAAGAGCAAGACTCATCTACATCCCCATTTTATGTGACTTTGGTGATATGTGACCTATTATTACACAATTGCATGCTAGATTCTGGGGCTTCACACAACCTATTGCCTTTGTCTATTATAGAAAAACTGGGATTGCAAATCATGAGAGGCTTATAAATATTTGTACTCTTTCGACTCCAAAAGGGTAAAGTTCTTGGGGATGATAAAACATCTGGTGGTGAAATTGGCCCAGATCCCGGCCAAAAGTATGGTAATGGATATAGTTGTGGCTGATATCCCATCTCAGTTTGGTATGTTATTTTCCAGATCCCGAGGTTCCAAGATTAGAGGATCAATAAAGCTTGATCTAACTTACGCTACTATCCCAGTGTTCGGTGGGGAGGAAAGAAGGTTATACTGGGAATCCATGTTTGTAAGACTGGTCACTAAAGCTGATGGTTCAACCAATTCCCCAATATATGGTAAGGAGGGTGAATTTTCTTATCTCGTGCTTGAGGAGGATGATAATTTCCTTCAATATACACAGGTTTATCCCCTAAGACATGGAAATCCCATAAACAGAGAAGAGAATAAGATTTGGACTTTGTATTTCAATGGGGCTTATTCAATAGAAGGAAACAAGGTTAGGGTACTCTTACTATCACCAAAAGGATTCTTGATTCCCCTCTCTTTCAAGTTGGAGTTTGAAGCCACAAATAACGTGGCCGAGTATGAAGCCTTGTTACTGGGACTACAGGCAACACAGAACATGAACATACATAATATTAAAGTGTTTGGAGATTCAGAGCTGGTAGTAATGCAAGTCAGGAGCCAATTCCAGACTAAGCACCCGTGGCTTAGAGCTTACATGAATGAGGTGTGGGACTTAGTTGAAAACCTCTTCTCCGTATTTAATATCTAGTTCATGCCTAGAGATAAAAACAGGATGGTCGACTCACTAGCCATGGCCGCCAGCAATTTCCGCCCTCCTTAGAATACATTGCTCAGATATGAAGTAGAGGTGCGATATCGACCCTCTATTCTAGACAATGTGAAGCACTGGTAGGTATTCAAAGACAAAGAGTAAGTCAAGCACTTCATGGAAATGGTGGGTTAATTCTCAAACTCGGTAATCAACTCAATAGTCGAGGATGACAACGCATAGCCAAAAATGAGATGGGAGGATACACTTTTCAAGCATCATGTCCTACAATTAAAAGGGAACGTCATACCCATAGGCCTCATGCCACTGGGAAGGTTTTTTGATAGAAATGACATCCCAGTGAAGCCAAACAAACTAACCCTCGACGAGCCAGTCAAGGATCTGAATATCAGGATGAAGGAAGATAAAAAGTTGGTTAAGATATCAAAAGGGGTCCCTAAAGAGTATCAAGGTCAATACCTGAAGCTATTTTGATCATATAAAGATGTCTTTTCTTGGTCATATGAGGATCTAAGTACTTTTTATGTAAATGTCCTCTAGAAAAAAATACCTCTTAAAGAAGATGCCAAGCCTCATAAGCAGAACCTGAGATAGATCAATCTGATCATCCTTCTGGCTATTGAAAAAAAGATTAATAAGTTTTTTCACGCTAAAATCATCGTCCCCCTGAGATAATCAGAGTGGGTGGAAAACCTAGTTCCTATAATAAAGAAGAATAGCAAAATCAGGCTTTGTGCGGACTTCTAAAACTTGAACCGGGCCTCACTCAAAGATAGTTATCCCCTCCCTAAGATGGACCACATACTGCAAAAGGTAGTGGGATCTTCCCACATGTCTATGATGGATGTTTTCTTAGGATATAACTAGGTAGCAGTACTCCTTGAATATCAGAAGAAAACAATGTTCAACATGCCCTGGGTAACCTTCATGTACGCCTAAATGCCTTTCAGCCTGATAAACGTTGGTGCCAGATTCCAACGCATTGTGGATGTCGCCTTCATACGAGACCAGGATAATTTCATAGTGATTTACTTGGACAACATCACTGTCTTCTCAAAGAGTGATGCCGAGTATATAGAAAATATCACGCGAACCTTTGACAAATTTCACAGGTACATTTTATATATGAACCCCCAAAATTCCATATTTTCCCTGGAAGAAGGGAAGCTACCGGGGCATATAGTAACTAAATAAAGAGTAAAAATTGACCCAAAATGGGTGGAAGTGATAAATGGCATCTCTCTTACAAGAAACAAGAAAGAAATATAGGTAAGGATAAATTTTCTAATAATATTCATACCAAATTATGTCGAGATTGTCCGAAACATTACCGAAATGCTAAAGAAGAACAATGAAGTGAAATGGACTCCCCAATCCAGAGATTGTTTTAATAGGATCAAACAGGATTTTGCAGAAGCTCTAGTGCTGGCTGGCCCGGATTATGAAAATCCATTCATGATCTTTTTTTTTGCCTCCCCACACAGAATAATTGTTGTGTTGTTAAAAAAAAATGGCGAAGGGAATGAAAAACCTATTGCATTCTTCAACCAAGTTCTACGAGATGCCAAACTAAAATACAACATCCTGGAAAAGCAATAATTCGCTCTGGTTAAATCACTTAAGGAATTTTGATTGTATGTGTTATTGTTCATAAGTGGTTGTCATTGGTGTCAACCCAAGAAGCACCAAGGGCCACCCCTATATTGCATGGGAAGTTTGACCTACCAAATTACTATATTCCGAGTCAAGAATATTTTTTATGTTTTCTTATTTTTGAGATATTTCCGTTGATATATGGAATGCCACATAATTCTTCACAGTTTTAGAGATATTCATGTTTGAAGTTAGTAAACCCAGCTAGTGGGCTAAAACCCCATGGGGTTGTGGCATGGGTCATTGAAAATTCAATAATTAATCATTTTTAAGATCCTAAAATCCCTCCCACATTCACTTCTTGAAGTCCCTCTAAACCTAAGCATTTATATAAATTTTGATCCTCATATCCTCCTCATGTGGGGATTTCACTACTTGGAACAGGTCATCGTGGCATTTGTGCTATCAAAAAAATTTCTACGAAGGTTCAAAAGCTAAAATTTTTATGAGGCGAAGCCAAAATCCTGAGGAAGCTCCTGTAAAAATTTCAGATCATGGTGCACAACATTTTCAGAGATATGATATGTGTAAGTTAGGGTTTTTAGAGGCTCTCGAACTTCATCTCAAAGAGTTGACCTTGGGAAAATCATCATAAATATCTCTCTGAGTATTAGATTGGAATTCTGTAAGAAGTGGTGGATAGTGCACAGACTTTATTTTTTTCTGTATCAATTTTAGAGCAGAATGAAGAAACTGGTACGCATGGCACGCCGTACAATTTTTCTCTATTGAACCAATCCATAATTAGGTCATTGTGAGAGATTGGGCATAAGTTTTTCTTGGAGAATCCAAATTGGTCAGACCTATGGAAGCAAGACTTAGAGGACTACCACAAGACCGAAAATCATATATTGTGGATTTTAAATAACAAAGATACACCATATTCAATATCGAGCTCCTAGAAGGCAAGAAAAAGCTAGATCATATGTTGTCAAGGGCTGCAAAGGACCAGAATTTCTAGGGAAGCAAATCAAAGAAAGGTGTAGCAGAGGTAAGCTCTAGGTAATTATATTCTATATATGCATGTTCATCTCTTAATTTCATTAAGTTCTTTGTATTCTAATTTATTTATTTTTTTGTTTAGCATTGACATATGCTCTGCAGGATGAGGTAAGTTTTGCTATTATCATGTCATGGGTATTTCCTTGAAGAATTTTTGCAGGTATTATATATTCATCAAGATAAGACTCAATGCATGATATAATGTTTTGAAGAGTGAGAAAGTGTTGCATGACAAGAGAAGCATTCAAGGTGCATAACAACAGCAAGAAGTTCACCACATGAAGTCTTCACATGGGCATCACTGCATATAGTCATTGTAAAGGTATCACTGTACTAAGTCATCGTAAAAGCATCATTGTAAAAATTGTACAAGTGTCTATCTTCCAAGAGTTGAAGAGGTAGTGTCGGGAGGTCTAGGATCATCATTAGGTGTTTTTGGCATAGTTGGGGTTATGGTCTAGTGTGTCTTCTTCTTCTACATCATTCTATATCATTGTAGAGTGGACCATTTTCCCTGGTACAGGAGTCCATTCTTATTTTATTATTCTATAGGGTGGTAGGGTGGTTCTAGGTTGGTGCATGAAGTAACCAATAGGTTCAAGCTTGTGAAAACTTTAGGGTGGTAGGGTGGTGCTAGGGTGAGTTGTAGCTCATTGGGTGTTGGGGCATCCGTTCAAATGACTACTAAAGAATATTGGGCGTTGGAGCGTCCATCGAGTGGGAGTTGGAGAAGAATGATTTTCTAGATTCTAGGAATTTAGACCTTTTTTTCAACTAGAGTTGAATATTAAAGAATTACTAGAAAAGAATTCAGGTGGTTTTCTTCCTTGTGGGGGTTTCCACCTTAAAAAATGTATACAATTGTGTTCCTTTTGTTTAATCCTATCATTGTACAAACACTGATAATAATTTAAGATTAACTAATTCTATGAAAGGTTAATAATAATAATAATTGAAAGGAATAGTGATTCAACCCCCCCCCGCCCCCTCAATATTTCCAACAGTTACAATATGCCATAACAGCTTATGTCTCCACCGCATCAGTGAAGGAAATTCTCATGCAAGTAGACAACGAAGGGAAAAGGGGAAATGGATAGCGAAGATCCAGGAGTAAGAAATGGAAATAAAGCCTACCAAGCTCATCAAAGGCTAGGGGTTAGCCAAAATTTTGCCAGAATAAAACTGTCAAGCTTTAGGAATAAATTTATCTATGACAAGAGGCGAGATGAAAGATGACACAAGTGTAAAACAGGGGATAGAAACTTCCATACAAAAGACACATGTAAATTATCTTCTCTCCCCATGGTATAAGGAAATAGTAGAGTACCTCTTAACCCTAAGGTATCCATCTGGCTATGAAAATATTAGATATCACACTTTGAGGTTGAAGTCCCAAAAATACATCGTGGCAAATGGGCGATTATATTGGCAAGATCCAAATGGGATATTGTTCTTTTGTTTAAAAGAGCAATAGGTTGAGGAGGTGATGATAGAGTTCCACAATGGTATATGCGTTAGGCACTACAGCTAACGCACAACCGCACATAAGATTCTTAAAGCAAGGTTCTTATAGCCTAATCTATTTGGCGATGTTCATGCTCGCATCAGGGCCTATGAAAAATGCCAAACATTTGCAGAGATGAAAAGGTTTGCACCCCTCTCACTGATTCTAGTACACATTTAAGAGTCATTCAAACAATGGGGAATTGACTTCATAGGATAATTAATTCACCCGTCTTCTATTAATCAGCACCAATGGATCCTCACCGCTACAAACTAATTCACTAAATGGGTCGAGGTCATGCAAGAAAAGAATGCCACAAACTTGGTGGTGACCAAATTCCTGGAACAGAATATAATAGCTAGATTTGAGTGCCCTGCTAAAATCATCACAAATAACGTCTAGGCCTTCAAGTCGACGAAGTTTGTAAATTTCTGTTAGCATTATAATATCCTTCTAGGCCACTCCACTACATATTAACCCTAAGGGAATGGGTTGGAAGAGTATTCTAATAAGACGTTGGTGAGGATTCTAAAAAATAACGTCAATGAAAACCAAAAGAACTGGGATTCCCAACTCAAGTTCTCTCTTTGGGCGAATCGCATCACAACTAAAATATCTACTGGGAATTCTCTCTATGAACTGGTATATGGTAGAGAAATAATCTTCCCTATTCAACTCGCACTACCTGTGTCCTGATTTCTGCAAGAGAGCAAGGAAGAACCAAATGACCTCATTAGAAGAATTAACCATTTGGTAGAACTGAATGAAACCAAGGAACAGGTGAACCTCAGATTAACAGAATATCAGGAGAATATGAAGGGCTTATTTGACCAATGAGCTAAATATATAGAGATCCAGGCAGGGGATTTGGTACTGCGATGGGATGCCAAAAGGTCTAAAAAAGAGAAGCATGGAAAAATCGATCTTCTTTGGTTTGGAACGTTCAGGGTAGCAGAGGTAAAAGGAAACAATAATTTTATGCAAGAAAACTTTTAAGGATACATACTTTAGATTTCTGTCAATGGATAGTTTCTCAAGCCTTACTTCCAACAATAACATGGACCTAGGGAGTGCATTTGTACATATCCTTCCATTGTATACATGCCATTTTCAATTTTTGAATGAGTTACTGTTTTGAATTTAATTGCTTTGTCTGAAAACATTTTGATAATGACTCCATACGCCCAAACGAAGCACAGCCAGACGGTCTATGAGTTCTCAACACACCAGAGTGAGTGTGCTTCCCCCTAGATGGAGCCAATGTTGGCCTGTGACAATATCGAGCCAAAGAAGAGCTGAGGAAATTAACTAAGGGACAAGCTAATTGATCAAATTTAAAGGGTTAGTGGCAAAACCTACTTAAACCTTTGGTGCATCTTCTACAAAGGCCATACATCGTAGTTGCACCACCTCCAAAGTGGCGGTGCAGACCACGAGAGTAGCGATGCCACCTATTGGAAATATTGATAGGGGGGTGAATCCGTATTCCTTTCAATTAGAGCATTAGTTAATCTCCAATTATTATCAGTGTTTGTACAATGATAGCAGCAAAAAAAAGTAACACAAATGCACACATTTTTTGAGGTGAAAACCCACTCTGGGATAAAAACCACCTAATTATTTTCTAATAATTATTTAATATTCAACTCCAATTGAAAACAAAGCTCCAACTTCCTAGAATCTAGAAAAGCATTCTTCTCCATCTCCCACTGGATGGATGCTCCAATGCCCTATATTCTTTAGTAGTCAACTAAATGGATGCCCCAACACCCAATGAGCTACAACTCACCCTAGCACCACCCTACCACCCTATAGAAGAATAAAAGAAGAAGGGACTCTCGTACTAGGGAAAATGGTCCACTTTACAATGATATAGAATGATGTAGAAGAAGAAGACACACTATACCATAACCCCAACTATGACACAACCACCTAATGATGATCCTAAACCTCCCGACACTGCCTCTTCAACTCTTGGTAGATAGACACTTGAACAATTTTTACAATAATGTATTTATAATGACTTAGTACAATGATACCTTTACAGTGACTGTATGTAGTGCTGCCCACTTGAAGACTTCATGTGATGAAATTCTTGCTGCTATTCTACACCTTGGTTGCTTCTCTTGTCATGCTACCCTCTACTGCACCTTGCTTTTCTTTGCTGCCCTATAAAGTATGGTCCTTTGCAGCCCTTGAAAACACATGATCTAGCTTTCTCTGGCCTTCTAGGATCTTGATATTGAATCAGATGTATATCTATTATTTCAGATCTCCAATATCTTATTTTTGGTCCTGTAGTATTCCTCTGAGTGATCTTTCTAATGCCATAGGTCTGACCCAATTTTGGTTCTTCAAGGGAGCGTTATGCCCAATTTTTCACAATGCCCTAATTATGGATTGTTTCAGTAGAGAAAACTTGTACGGCATGCCACATGCCATTGTTTCTTCATTCGGCTCTGAAATTGATAGATCAAAAACTACAGTCCATGCACTATCTACCACTTTTTACAGAATTCCAATTCGATACTCAGAGAGAGAGTTATGATGATTTTCCCAAGGTCACTTCTTTGAGATGAATTTCAGGAGGCTGCAAAAACACTGACTTTCACAGATCATATCTCCGAAAATGTTGCACACCTTGATCTAAAAAATTTTACAAGACCTTCCTCAAGATTTTTGCTTCACCACAAAACATTTGTAGAAAAGAATTTAGAGAGAAAATTCCATGATGACCTGTTTCAGATGGCGAAATCCCTTGCATAAGGAGGATATGAGGATCACAATTTATATAAATGCTTTGGTTGAGAGGGGCTTCAAAAAATGATCATGGGAGAGATTTTAGGAGCTTAAAAAATATTAATTATGACTTTTTGATGACCCATACCACAACCCCATGGGGTTTTATCCCACTAACTGGGGTTACAAACTTCAAACATGAATATCTCTCAAACCATGAAGAATTATGTGGCATGCCATATATCAACGAAAACATCTCGACAAGTAGAAACCATAAAAAGCATTCTTGACCCAGAATGTATTAATTTGTTAGGTCAAAATTACCATGAAATATTGGGTTAGCCCCTGCTGCTGCTTGGGTTGACACCAATGACAACCGCTAATCAACAATCTACCCCTTTGTCATTGATGGAAACACAATTACTCCCCCTGCGATCATGCCACCTCTTCCTACAACATTATCTCCCCCTTTGACATCAATGGAAAAGGGTAACTCCCCCTGACACACAACCATCTTGCAGACTTGTACACACCTCCACTCCCCCTGACACACAACCATCCTACGGACCTGGACACACTTCCACTCCCCCTTTATATTCTAAATAAGAAAAATCTAATGAGAACTTGGGAGAATCCCAAGATTTTGGCGAAGATATTCCAATGCTTCACGAGTACTCTCATGATCATCAACACTTCTTGCCCAATATGCATCTGTAAAGGAATGAATAATGATATTGTTACCCTTGGGATACCACAAGCCATATTCTGTTTTTCCCTTTAGATATCAAAGAATTATTTTGATGGAAATAATATGTGATTCTTTTGGTGCTGCTTGGAATCTTGCTACTTGTCCAACTACTTGCATAACATCTGGCCAGGAGGCTGTTACATAAAGAAGACTACCAATCATAGATCTGTACAACCTTTGATCCACATCCTTAGATGAGTCATCTATGCTCAATTTGCAACCTGTTACCATCGGAGTAAGGATGGGTTGCAATCTTCCATTTTAAATTTCTTGAGCATTTCCTTGATGTACTTGACTTGACATATAAATATTCCTTTCACTTACTGAGATATTTGAAGCCCTAAGAAGTATGTCAGCTCACCAAGTAAATACATCTTGAAATCACTTTACATCTTTGTAGAAAACTTCTTACTTAGTCAATCATCATTGCTACCAACTATTATATCATCCTCTTTAGCTATTAGACATGCTTTAGTTGCTTCATCCAGAACATATATATCATTTGGAGCTGGACTTTCTGTAGCCACAATTTCACCATACCTGCCTTTCCTAATTTCACATTTTGTGGAGTTGAATAGTATTGTGTGTCCTTGATCACACATTTGTCCAACACTGAGCAGATTTTGATTCATGTTTTCAACCAATAGAACATTCTTGGCTAGAGCATCTTTGCTTCGAAGAGTGACAGTACCTTATCCTATAACATTTTAAGATCCATCATTTCCAAAGGACACGATTCCATCCTTCTTATATTTCAGAGATACAAATTTATTTCTATCTCCAGTCATATGCGTTGAGCAATCGCTATCAACATACCACACATCTTTGTTGTTTTGAGCTTTGAGAGCCAGAGCACAATTATCAGTCTTCTTCTTCTTCCATGTTCATTCATTCTGTGGTTTTGAAGATTCTTCTAGAGGATTTTCAAGCCTGAAGTCTCTGGCTATGTGTCCAAAGTTTCGACATTTGTAACATTCAATATTATTTCTTAAATGTCCAAATCTATTGATGTTTAGTTGAACCCTGGGAGGTTCATATTTGACAGATCTCCTGGAATTGTATTCGCTCTTGGGGTACGTGCGAAATTATATAGCTTTATGACCAAATTTTCCATATGAATAACAGTAGCCATAAAAAATATTTTGATACATGGATGGAAATCTTCATCGAGGAATTTTCTTCCAAGGCTATTCTTGTGAATCTTGTCCAATGAATTCTATATGCATGTCAGATCTCATAGGTTCATTGTATTTTATTGTAGAAGGTCCTGCTTCTTCTTCTTTATAACCAATGCCAGTTATATCATTGTAATATTGTTGATTTTTGATGAGTTCTTCCAATGCCCTTGAGCTGTTGGCATATTTTTGGATAGTTTTTCCTTTCTTCACTTCCTTACGTAGCGAAACTACTTCGGCTTCTAATTCTTCCTTTTCTTGGTTGCTTTCTTCCAACTTCTTTTGAAGTGACTCTTCAATGCATTTGTGTTCTTCAACTTCAATTTTGAGACCTTGAACTTGTTCTTCAAGAGTATTGGAATAGATCTTCTCTCCCTTGAGCTCTTTTATAAGTTTGATTGCTTCCTTGCTTGTTGTATTTATAAAAGCCTTTCTTTCCTTTTGAGTTTCCATCACTTATGTTTGGACATTTTTATGCGAAATGCCCAACCTCACCACAGCCGAAACATATCAATGGAAGTTTACCTTTCAATTTCCCATTATTGATTTTTAGTTTTCTCGTAAAGTAAGCATATTCCTCATCTGAAAGACCTTCTTCATCATCTCCCTTTTCTTCACACTTGCAGGTGCATGTCTTTTAATTTTGAAGGTTGTTTTTCCTTGTGGGTTTTCTTAGATGCAGCGAACACAGTTTCTAGATGCGAAGTACCCTCTTCTTCATCAAGTCTCATTTCATATGTTATGAGAACTCCATGTAATTCCTCGTTGCTGAGTTTGTCCAGATCTTCACTGTATTCTAAGACCGATACCTTTGGGTTGAATCTACCTAGTAACATTATAAGAATCTTTCGTATAATAGTCTTCACTTCAACTAGCTCTCCCAATCCTTCGAGAGTATTGGTTATTTCATCAATGTATTGGAAGTATGCAGCAATGTTGCAATCTTCTTTCATTCTGAGTTTCTCAAATTTTTCTCTATAGATTTGAAGTTTTATTTCTTTGACATTTGAGTCACCTGCATATATATTCTCAAGCTTGTCCCATACATTTTTGGCGGTTTTACAACCCAACACCTTATGATCAGCAGATTCAATAAGTCCATTGATAATAATATTCTTTTCTTTTGCATCATTTACCAAATTCTTCTTACCTTGTTCATCTGCAGTTGATGTAAATCCATTTTGAACAGTGTCCCATACTTCGTAACCTTGAACCAAGAGATAGACCTCCATTATTCCTTTCCAGAGTGCATAATTATTTTAATTGAACAGAGGTACATGATTATTGGTATGCTCCATGACCTGCTTCTAGTTATTAAACTGCTATTAAAGGAACCAAAATCTGATACCAATTGTTGGAAATACTGAGGGGGGGTTGAATCAGTATTCCTTTCAATTAGAGTGTTAGTTAATCTTCAATTATTATGAGTGTTTGTACAATGATAGCAGCAAACAAAAGGAACAAAAATGCACACATTTTTAAGTGGAAACCCACTTCGAGACAAAAACCACCTAATGATTTTCTAATAATTCTTTAATATTCAACTCCAATTGAAAATAAAGCTCCAACTTCCTAGAATCTAGAAAAGCATTCTTCTCTAGCTCCCACTGGATGGACGCTCCAATGCCTGAGATTCTTCAGTAGTCAACTGAATAGATGCCCCAACACCCAATGAGCTACAACTCACCCTAGCACCACCCTACCACCCTATAGAAGAATAAAAGAAGAATGGACTCCCGTACCAGGGAAAATGGTCCACTTTACAATGATATAGAATGATGTAGGAGAAGAATACTCACTAGACCATAACCCCAAATATGACACAACCACCTGATGATGATCCTAGACCTCCTGGCACTGCCTCTTTCAACTCTTGGCAGATAGACACTAGAACAATTTTTACAATAATGTATTTACAATGACTTAGTACAATGATACCTTTACAGTGACTGTATGCAGTGCTGCCCACTTGAAGACTTCATGTGATGAAATTTTTGCTGTTGTTCTGCACCTTGGTTGCTGCTCTTGTCATGCTACCCTCTACTGCACCTTGCTTTGATTTTCTGCCCTAGAAAGTCTGGTCCTTTGCAGCCCTTGACACCACATGATCTAGCTTTTTCTGGCCTTCTAGGAGCTTGATATTGAATCTTTTGTATCTCTGTTATTTCAGATCCCCAATATCTGATTTTCAGTCTTGTAGTAGTCCTATGAGTCTTCTTTCCAATTCCATAGGCTTGACCCAATTTGGATTCTTTAAGGGAGAGTTATGCCCAATTTCTCATAATTCCATAATTATGGACTGTTTCAGTAGAGTGAACTTGTCCGGCATGACACATGTCACAGATTCTTCATTCGGCTTTGAACTTTATAGAGAGAAAACTAGAGTCTGTGCACTATCTGCCACTTTTTACAGAATGTCAATCCGATACTCAGAGAGCACGTTATGAATATTTTCCCAAGGTCGCTTCTTTGAGATGAATTTCAGGAGCCTGCTAAAACACTAACTTCCACAGATCATATCTCCCAAAATATCGTGCACCTTGATCTGAAATTTTCACAAGAGCTTCCCCAAGATTTCAGATATGCCTCATAAAAATTTTGAGCTTATGAACCTTCTTAGAAACAAAGTTAGAGCGAAAATTCCACAATGTCTTGTTTCAGATGGTGAAATCCCTTGCATAAGGAGGATATGAGGATCACAATTTATATAAATACTTAGGTTGAGAGGGGCTTCAAAAAGTGAATGTAGGAGGGATTTTAGGAGCTTAAAAAATATTAATTATTACTTTTCAATGACCCATGCCACAACCCCATGGGGTTTTAGCCCACTAACTGGGGTAACTTCAAACATGAATATCTCTCAAACCGTGAAGAATTACGTAGCGTGCCATATATCAACGGAAACATCACGACAAGTAGAAACCATCAAAATAATTCTTGACCCATAATATATTAATTTGGCAGGTTAAAATTCCCATGTAATATTGGGGTAGCCCCTGGTGCTACTTGGGTTGACATCAATGACAACCACTGATCAACACCACCCACCCAAAGCTCACAACCTACCATTCTGATAGTGCTCGAAGAGGCGGAGAGTTTTAAACCAACCTGTCAGAGGTGATGATGTCAGCCTCCATGTGGATGAATCATAGGAGATCCAGGGGGGCAAGATGCGGGCCTATCCTTGATATTCCAACCCAACGAAATATGGCAGGGCCCACCTTCATAGCTGACTGAGGTAAGAAGAGTTAAGGTAAGTTTGGTACAAGGCGAGTACCTCCATTTCAGGCACATAGTTTCTCACCAACCCAGCCACTGTAGGCCAGTCACCTCGTGCCACGTGTCCCCCGGCTAACGTCCTCATGACCTTAACCCTGCAATTGTCACCCCACTCCACTGCCCAATAAAAACTTGTCTTTAATCTGATTTTTACTCCCAACCATTTGAATTATTACCGCTTACAACCATTTCTTACTCAGCTGGGTACCCTACTAAAACTCACAGTACTGGTTATTTCCCCCTCGCTTTGATTTGATTGCTGCCTCAGGTATTTTTTTCAAGTCCCTCTCACTATTTTCCTTTACTATTTGTTTAAATTATTATGGAAAAAATGAAGCAAACCACCCCAGAGACCTTGCAAACCTGCAAAGCTAGAATTTCTCCCAGTCCTAAACTCCTCATGAATGCCCACTCCCAGCTTTATGGCACATTTTACCCTTTCAATGTGGCTTGTATGAAGACTGAGCTCTTAGACTACAAATGACAGAGCGAGTATATTTTTAAGGTTGTAAATTTGAGGCTCTATTACCAAATCGCCCCAATAGTTCACGCTTTCCCTGAGTTCACTACCTGCCTCGCCGATCCCTATATTGAGCGGAAGGATATTTTCCTTTCTGCTTATGGGGTCAAATTCTTTATAAATTCCCCTCAAGTCATCATAAATGCTCTATGATACCCCTCCGCTCAAGAGTGTGTTGAATTCACTGAAGTAACCCTCTCCTTCCATTTCTTAAAATTGCCCCTGGAAAAAAGAGAGGTTTCCTCAAGCTCATCACCGTGTCACATCTATCTTCCCTCCCACCGATAGAGAATATCCAATTTTCCCTATTTCGTGACACCATACATCCTATCCTAGTGGTCATCTCGGGAATGTTGGGTTTAGAAAATGTAGATAGGGTAACAACTATTGGTCTAGGGTTTTTAGAGCTCATGATGCAACCCGGGGTTCTGCTAGACATCCCCACCTTCCTGGCCTCCACTATTAAAGCTCAGTATCAATACATATCATCCTCTAGTTCCTTCAGATATTGTTCCTTTTTGTTCTACCTATTCCTACTCAAGCATGTAGAGAAGTTCAAGGGCTTAGGCCTAGACAAGTTCTCCATGAGAAACGCCAAGCAAAAATATATTTTCAAATGGTCTCATTCAGTTCACCAGCACCCAGAGGGAAAGAGGTACATGAAATTCACCACAGATTTCATATCCAGGTCTTATGAAATCATACATGACAACCCCCTACACAAGCTTTTTCCTAAGCAAAACGAGTGGCTCCAGTTCAGTGAAATAGAGTGTGTGGGGGATTGGTACTTATTCGTAGATCATACTGAGATCAGAGTTTATGATGCTGAAGTGCCTCCTTTCCATCTATTGATGTTCATTTCCATGAGTATTTTCACCCTTGAGTTTATCTTCCAAGTCCTGAGTGACGACCAAACTCACTTTGTGCCCGCAAAGAAGGGATATATCTTGAGGCTCCAAAATTTTGTAGGTCCTTTCACTATCAATTCGAGACACACACTCCTCTTTTTTGAGGGGATATTGAAGTAGATGAATTTCTTGCAAGGAGATGTATGGTACTATGACCCTAAAGGGTTCATCACGTGAAGAAATAAGAAGATTAAGTCTTCATTGTATGAGCATGAACCTAGGCCTCTAATAGAATGGAAATTCAATTGTGACTCATGGACTTTGGATACAAATATGGAGGCTGAATCCCCAGTTGTCAAAGGAAAGGGAGACAGTACACATGGTGAAGTGGAGATCCTCAAGGAGGAGAGCCATTAGATGGAGTAAGGACTCACCAACGAAGAAGAGGAGGACCACCTCAGTAAAAAACAAATAATTAAGGGGTCGTGAGAACAGGACACCGAGCATATCAATGATGAAACCTTGTAGCTCACAGGTCAAGGTAAAGTAAAGACAACCAGCCAGCCTGTTAGATTCACTTCTCTTGGCTCCCTTAGCTTTGCCATGCTATCACCATAAGGAGAATAGAGAAAATTGATAATATAGCACCCAAGAGAAATAAAAGGAACTCAACAGTTTTTGGATAAGCATCACACTAGGCTCACGACAGCCTTATATGTGGGGAAGAACTAGCTTATAGTCATTGTCTAGCACTCTTCCTTTCATCCCCTACTCTCGTGATCCAATTACAAAGCCCTAGAGATGATTCTAGAGTTGGCTTACATCCCCTTGCCAGACAAGCTGAAATTGCATAAGTCCATTGGGAAAATTCCACATGCAGGGGTGTTGAAACACACCCTCGCCCTAGATAAAGCCGAGAGGAGGCTAGCTCAGATGAAGATCACTCTTAAAAGTGAAGTATAAAGTGTGAATGATCTTTCCACCCATGTGTAGGACTGCAAATAGATGGTAATAGGTAAAGGAATCGATCCTTGTAAAGTAGTGCAAAATCTTCTACGAAAAGCCGAATTGGAAGTGCAGGAGCTACGATGTAAGATGAAGATGCCCTCAATGAGGTGCTTGCTTAGAGAGATGATATTTTAGAATTAAAGAGGAATTTGGTTAAGCTACAACATGCTCAAGATAACCTTAAGTGTTTACTACAGGCCGGATGACCATAAAAAATGCTACAGAGCATTTGACCAAGGCTCTAGTGGACTTGAAAATGCCAGAAGATGAGGCTCGTACCACTCGACGACTACTGGATGAAGTAAAGGAGGCCTTCGCAGAAAACCAAAAGATGGTCTCACCTCTATAGAAAGAGGTGGATACCGTTCATAAAGAGTCTCTAGAGCACCAGAAGTCAATCAAGGATTTGAAGGAAAAACGCAAGGGCAATATGTTGTTAGTGGAAGCCAAACAAATAGTCTGGGTTGAGATTACAACAGAGGTGAAAGAGAATTGGGAGATTTTTACACTGGAAAATGACAAGAAGATTGACATTCAGGATTGTAAGGTGCATTTGGAGGCAGGTCGTAGGGAAGGAAATGATAATATAGTGACCGCTCATAAATATATCAGGTACATCAACGAGCTACCCCCAGAAGAAATGGGCATGCATGTAGTGGTTGACCAGTTCAAGACCATAATGGATGTCACCAAGATGATTCAGAAGGAAGAGGCATGAGTAAAGGCATCGGGATACTTGGCACTTGTGACAAATGGAGTGGAGACCTTTGATCATGAATGGGGTAAGTTAGTGGAAATCGGGCTCCCCGCATGCTAGGATTAGTTACGGGCATTGCTCCCCTTGACCACTTATGATTAGAATTTGTCTGAGATTAAGTGTAAGGTTGATTTGACACTGGATAGGACCTTGGTAGCATTGCACAAGGAATTCC
The DNA here is from genome assembly GCA_034641835.2 of Pinus albicaulis. NCBI lineage: Eukaryota > Viridiplantae > Streptophyta > Pinopsida > Pinales > Pinaceae > Pinus > Pinus albicaulis. The sequence goes on from CM076581.1 coordinate 1,105,020,572, forward strand.
TTCTCTATGCCACGGTTAAGAGGTTCTTCTTCGCTCACCTTGATTACGCCGAGTTCGCTCAGCTTTGTGTGTTATTCAAGCTTTCTAGCTCCGCACCTCTGCCCGCGGACATCATATGGAAAATATTTTATGAGTACTCACACCCATCAGCTCCATATACATCACAAAAAGTGCCACCTCTCCCATCTCTTCACTCTGGCTCCTCCTCTACTTTAGCACCACCACGCAGCTCGGGGCCCTCTGCCACTCCTCGTCGTCATCATTAAAGATGTCATGATCAAGCCCATGTAGCCTTTTATTTAATTTTCCTTTTATGTTTAGTTATGTTGTAAAATCGGGTGAAATCACGATTTCATCCTAGTACTATTTTATTTTTATGTCTTTGTTGTAATCAATGACGAAGAGTAGTACTCTTAGCATGATACAATTAAACCGTATCAATTTTTATTTTTATGGGAAACAAAAAGATCAAGAAACAATATCCTCTTGAGAAATATCAGGTTGATCACCTGGGATGTAAGAAGCTATAAAGAGTAAACTCAGAAAGTATAAAAGGGTTTTGGTTTTCGTGGAAGTTATGAGTGAATACTGTGTATACTTTTTTGTAATTACTGTGATAAGCTCTAAATGCACATCTTGAACTGTTTTTTTTAAGAGATAATATAATAACGACTTGTTGCAAATGGATTCCAATTGGGCTATTGAACAATATGTATGTACTTGTCTTATGCTTGTTTAAATTTCTTATTATGCTTCGTTGAATGCTTCTTCAATTATCTTGTGTCTGGAATGCTGGTCACTGGTTTTTTAATAAATGAATTTGTTTATATCTCCACTGTGGGAAAATGGCACTCATAAGTTAATCACTCAGTCACCTTAATTGGGCTCATCACAAGATTTCCTTTTCATAAATATTATAGGGACCACCTTATTCCTTAATTATGAGAAGGGCAGATTCCTACCATAAAATAAGCCTGCCTCCCTCAAACTTCCTCCCTTTGTTCATCTAAGCATTCATCCACTTTATTCCCAAGTTATTTTTACTAGTTTTAAACCTGGCCCATTCGCATCAACTAAAATCCATACGGCCTCAAACCCATTCTGATTTATATCCAGTATACATCAAAGTTAGTACCACTACTCCCACGGTTATCTAGAATCACCAAATACATAAATATTCCAGAAGTTAGATTTAGAGGGACTCCTCAAGTGAAGAATTGAGAATCAAATGGAGAGAGAGAGACCTGGACACATTATGGTCAGAGATCAGAGAGGATCATTGTGTCCACAGTGCATTGGCCAGGTTTTGGATCCTGAAATTTGTGGAGAACCCTTTGATGAGAGCTATGGAGCCCTTGTTGGCTCGGATTTCCATCTATTGAGATCCGAATCATGAGATATTTATAGTGCAAGGGCACCAAATCGAGTTGACTGTCCAGGATATATATTTTCTGACTGGTCTCCCACCACATGGGATGGTGGGGAAAACGCAACTAGTGTTACCGCGAGGGAAGAACATAATAGAGTTTGTAGAGTGGCATTGCCAACCAGGTCTCCATGTGAAGGGGACACAGATACCAATTGGGGATCTAGAGAGGCTAGATACCCGTGCTATGGCCGTAGCGGTGCTGCGGATTTTAGGCAACCAGGCACTCCACCACATCACTCGGGGTCAGATGATGCATGTTGAGAGTGTTTTGAGTGGGACCTACTATGAGTGAGCCAAAATTATGCTGTCGTCATTGAAACGAATGTTGTCACTATGCAAGTGGCAAGTGAACCATGACTGTGCATATGGTACACTGTTGTGCTCGCTCTTCTTTGAGAAGATCCCGACACTCTGACCTCACATACAAATCTAGGATGGGGGCCTGTGAGAGCCCCAAATGCATCGTTGGGGGTGGTTAATGTGTAGAGGGGGAGGTGGGGTAGTCGGATGGGTGTTCCGATCCAAGTTTTTCGCTCATTGGGATCAGATGCCACTGTACATAGACGACTATCCGTATAGTGGGATGAGTTATCATGGGGACCCAGACTTGCCATTGCCACCTGGTCGATTATGGGGGCCTGATGGTAAGTGACAAGTTGTTGATATTTTATGTGCATTTTAAAGTTTCAGAAGATTCTATATGGTACTGATTCATTCACTTTTGGTATGCAGATATAGCACAAGTGAAACCAACCAGGTACATGGGATGGCCTGCAGTAACAGGAGCTGCAGGACCTAGTGGAACGAGAGCACTGAAAAATGAGGATGCAGTGGCCCTCCTAAAGGAAATTCGTCATTGATGTGAGTGGATTCTGACTGACATTTCAAAGCATGGCTGGAAAGACTTGGATGACCAGTACATAGAGCCATGTATTGGTCTACCCTCAAACTAGCGAGGGGTCATGCGGCACATGTCAATGGCCACATAGGGGGTGCACGATCTATGAGCTGCAGGAGCAGAGCCATTGGCTCAGGATCCTCTAGATAGTGATTAGGTATAGGGGCATGTGGTGCCCCTAGTTTTAAGTTCTTTTAACATGCTATGGGCATGTCAAATGTATTAGAGTTGATGGACTCTAAAACATTTTGAATGACTCATATCATGGATATGCATCATTTTTATGGTTTATGTTATTATCTTGTGTTAAATGCATGTGATAAATGCCAATCTAGAATATTTTTTGCAATGTTATATACACAGTGATTTTGTGCTCTAGGTACATGACTGAATGTAATGATTTCAAATTCATGCATCAAAAGCTTTACTCATAAATATCTTCTAAAAAGGATAGGATTATGCACATGATAGACACCATTCAATTGCATGACAAGAAGTAGGGAATCTAAACAAACATGAAGGTGAAGGCTGTGATGGGAAAGGTCATAAGCTAATAAACCTCGCACTGCATTATATTCGGCCTTGCTATTGATGGCAGTACTAATGCATATGACGTTCGAGAGAACAAGAAAATGTAAGGGGGTAAAAATGGTCCAACCTGCCAAGGCTATATTCCGAGAGTAGTGACTTACACCATCGGCATAACTGATACAAGGTGTGGTTGGGGGTTCCATCTAAAAGGTGTCACAAGACAAAAAATGAGAGGATGATGAACAATAATGGAAACCCGAATGCAACGTAGAAATCAAACAAACACTGCTAGAGGGAGTGCTCTGGGTAGGATGTCTACCACCTACACATCGACGGGTAGGTGGTGTGTGGGAGCTGCCTTGGGGGAAACTTGTGCACAGGTCACGAAAGTCACCATAGACATGGATGGTGCCATTTCTCTTATGGGTGGGAAAGATGAATTCAGGGGTGAAAAATTCTTCCAGGATGTCATCATCACAATAAAATATGGGGTGACTGGTGGAAGGGTAACCACATGATGCGAAAAAGCTACCTGACTCTTCATCATGAGAAGAAAGGTTCACATGTGCATCATCATGGGGGGTGATGGAAGAATAAGAAGATAAGGGATGCACTGATGTTGAGCCTAGAGTGATCACCAAAGGGAGGCCAAGCGTGTTGATCAGCGATTGTCATTGATGTCAACCCAAGCAGCACCAGGGGCTAACCCAATATTGCATGGGAATTTTTACCTACAAAATTAATATATTCTGGGTCAATAATTATTTTGATGGTTTCTAATTTTCAATATGTTTCCATTGATACATGGCACGCCATGTGATTCCTCATGGTTTGAGAGATATTCATGTTTGAAGTTTGTACCCCCAGTTAGTGGGCTAAAACCCCATGGGGTTGGGGAATGGGTCACTGAATAGTCATAATTAATATTTTTTAAGCTCCTAAAATCCCCTCCACGTTCACTTGTTGAAGCCCCTCTCAACCTAAGCATTTATATAAATTGTGATCCTCATTTCCTCCTTATGCAAGGGATTTCGCCATCTGAAACAGGTCATCGTGGAATTTGCGCTCTAATTTTTTTTCTATGAAGGTTCAGAAGCTGAAATTTTTAAGAGACAAAGCTGAAATCCTGAGGAATATGCTATACAAATTCTAGATCAAGGTGCGCAATATTTTTGGAGATATGATCTGTGGAAGTCAGGGTTTTTGCAGGTTCCTGAAATTCATCTCAAATAAGTGACCTTGGTAAATTATTCATAACTCTATCTATAAGTATCGGATTAGAATTCTGTAAAAAGTGGTTGATAGTGCATAGTATTTAATTTTCACTCTATCAATTTTAGAGCCAAATGAAGAAACCTCGTGGCACGTCGTACAAGTGCGCTCTGCTGAAACAATCCATAATCAGGGCATTGTGAGAGACTGGGTATAACTCTCTCTTGAAGAATCCAAATTGGGTCAGACCTGTGGCATTGGAAATATGACTCTGAGGAATACTACAGGACCAAAAATAATATATTTAGGATCTGAAATAACAGAGATACACCAGATTCAATATCGAGCTCCTAGAAGGCAAGAAAAAGCTAGATCATGTGTTGTCAAGGGTTGCAAAGGACCAAAATTTCTATGGCAGAAAAGCAAAGAAAGGTGCAGCAGATGGTAGCATGACAAGAGCAGCAACCAAGGTGCATAACAACAGCAAGAAGTTCATCATATGAAGTCTTCAAGTGGGCAGCACTGCATACAATCATTGTAAAGGTATCATTGTACTTAGTCATTGTAAATACATTATTGTACAAATTGTACTAGTGTATATCTACCAAGGGTTGAAGAGGCAGTGTTGGGAGGTCTAGGATCATCATTAGGTGGTTGTGTCAAAGTTGGGGTTATGGTCTAGTATATCTTCTTCTTCTACATCATTCTATATCATTGTAAAGTGGACCATTTTCCCTGGTACGGGAGTCCATTATTCTTTTATTCTTCTATAGGATGGTAGGGTGGTGCTAGGGTGACTTGTAGCTCATTGGGTGTTGGGGCATTCATTCAGTTGAATACTGAAGAATTTCGGGCATTGGAGCGTCCATCTAGTGGGATATGGAGAAGAATGCTTCTCTAGATTCTAGGAAGTTGGAGCTTTATTTTCAATTGGAGTTGAATATTAAATAATTATTAGAAAAGCATTGGGTGGTTTTTGTCCCGGAGTGGGTTTCCACCTTAAAAACTATGTGCATTTGCGTTCCTCTTGTTTGCTGTGTTAGGTCTCTATAATTTAGTAGAGTGGCAAGACTAAATGTTGCAGAGCCCACATCAAAAACCACTTTGGGATTCTAGGATCTAGCCGTCCCGAATCCAGAGAGGGATCTCTCTATAAGTGAAAAGATTGATTTATCTTTTAAGGTTTTTAGTATGATATTAGGCTAGTTATTAATAACAAGGGTTTTTGTTTGTTTGGTTGGTCAGGTATGATCTTTAATTGGATGGAATATCATGAAATGAAAGAGTTTCAAAGGGTGAAGATGCAAGTGTATTGAGAAGTGTTCATCAGATAGAATTAGTATGAAGCAGCTTTAAACCATTGGGAAATGGAGTCATAAAAGGGTTTAATTGTACAAAAATTTCAAGAGTGGTCCAAGGGGAAAGTCATCTATATAAAAAGATATTTTAGATTTAAATGATGGAGTGGAAGATTAAAAGTGTTGAGAAAGTGGAAAAAGCCAATAATTTCAACAAGGATTCATCAACTTTCCATACAAGAAAAGCCTTTTTAAGCAACTGTTTGAAACCAGTCAAAGGACAGGGCTAACCATAGACTTCTTTGGACAAGCTTGTATAAAAGCTAACTTATCAGACAAAAATCTAGTAATCTAACCAGACTACTTTTAGAAGGGATGAAAACAGATAAGGAAACAAAGTGCAACTTAAGATCTGGTCAGATGCATTAAAATCAAAGCCTGCTTTTAGCATACTCTTAGGGAAACTTTCAAACAACTTTTGGAGAAAAAACGAGAAGATAGGGCAAACCATAAAATTTTCTAGTTTAACTCTACTCAGCATGTAATGAAAATATCATTTAAGAACTTCCTTTGAATTTTTTCACATCAAAACATGGACTAACCAACATTTCTTGATAATGTTTATACTTAATTTAAGTCATTCCAAAATATCACAATTAGCAGAAAACATATAGATAAAGCTTATCGGTGAGAGTAGGGTACTTATAATAGTAAATCCTACCTCTATGCTTGTTGTTATTTATCAGATAAAAGTGAACAAAGTGGCATACATGAAAGGAAAACAATAACAGTAAGAGGTACTTCACCAATGATATAGACCAGGATCCCAAAAATCAGCTTGTATATTGATTGTCAATCTAGTTACAAACTACATGTCCAATGTTTCATCACAGCTTCAAACTTCTCTTCTCAGCCTAACTTCTTCAATAGCTTAGCAGAGCTTCAGAGCTTTCAGAACTTATTTACATTCAATAATGATTCGATACAGCAACTATTACATCAAATTCCAACAACCAACAAGATCTCATCTTCTTCAGAAGTATTTATAGGAGAAAGAGGAGGTGGGATGAAAGAAAAGGACTCTAATTCAATTAATACAATTTAATGCTTCTCTGCCTTTGAGGGACTAATTAGAGGAGAACTCTGATGTTTTCCATGTATTAATTGGTTTTCATTTAATTTTTAGCTGCTTGGCAGATTTTGTTCACTTTAAACTTTTTCAGACTGGTTGGCAATAACTCTAGCTATCTTTAACAAAAATATCACTAACTAAGGCAATTACTATGCCGTCTTTTGATTTATTGAGGCTGCAGGTGGCACTTTGGTAGCTGAAGAGGATAAATGGCCTCTGATGTGGCAGTGGAGGCCTCTTTTACTGATGTTTTTCTCTGTTTTAGTTTAAAACACTTTAATTTGTTCTTGAGCTGTGTTTAGGCTTGATTAAGGCATAATCTTCATCTTCGGGTCTTCATTCCTTGACATTGTCTTAATCTCTTTAACCTTCGGATTAAAAAAATGGTCTTCAAACTTTGGCTTTAATCACCCTTTAACCTTAATTTCTTGATTCTGATACCCTTTGTCGTTCTTTGTTTTTACAGATGGTTTTTTGCTATTGGAGGGTTTCTGTTAAACCCTGGATCATAATCCAGTTTATTTTAACATGGATTTCAAACCTTGCGGCTCCTTTTCTTCGTTTATTTAAGCCTCAGAATCATCACCCTGAGCTGAACTGGTCACATGTCTATGACTGTGGAAGTATACAGAACAACACCATTAAACCCTTCAAAACACACCAAATTATTATAAAACCCTACGATTCTTGTTAAAACTGCATTCAGAGGTTTCGATGGAAATGATGGAAATTCTTAAGGATGGGGAAATGTAGCGATGGAGGAAAAATTCCTGGTAGAAACAGCTAACTAGGTGAAGATTTGAATTATGGCGCGAATTTGGGGAAAGGTGGTTTCGGGAAAACCATTAATTTTTTTTATGCAACATTTGGGGGGGTAGGCGTATTAACTTTTGGAACATGATTCCATTCATCGCTCAGCATGTGGAAAATGGAAACTTATTTTATCGCACAAAAGTACCGCACTGTGGAACGGGGCCAAAAATTGTGCGATATGGATCGCTGGCCATTGGATGATCGTCGAGAGATTGGATGGGGAGGGTGGAACGCGACCAATCCAAAGATGCTCGGAGGATGTATGGTGGGACCAACAATTGCATCAGTACCTTTGTCGCGTAGTGGATGGGTGTTGGCTTATCAAGTTAAGTCCTGATCGTAGGATCTCAAGAATGAACGGCTGAGATCTAAAGATGAGGCGGAGAATTTTGAAAGGAGAAAAGGGACAGGAGGTAAAAAGGTAGAGGAAGGGAAGTGTGATGGCCGTTGATCTCTGCAGATCAATGGTCTACATCTATTTAAAATCGAAATGTCAGGGAAATGAAAAAATAGAAGGAAATAAGGTGTTGGAAAGGGTTTTTTTAGGCCTTTAAGGCCCTGATTGCGGGGCCAAGGACGCATGGAGGAAGGGGTTAAAGGAAATAAGCCCTCGGGGGCTTAATACCTTTGTAGAGAAAAATACTCCTTTTAGGCCAAAAACAGATATTTTAAGGCCAAAAGAGGGTCCCGATAGGTGAAATAAGGGTTTTTAAACCAAATGAAAGGGGGACATAAGGTTTAAAAAGGGTTTTGGAATGGTTTAGAAGTCGAATGAAGGTCTTTATGGATGAATATGGGTAATGAATAGGAAAAGTGTAATGAGGGAAAATTAAGCCTCTTAAGCATATTTTCTTGGTAAACAACAAGGTTCTTGAGGGCTAATAGTGAAACAACAGTGAAGATTAATTCCAAGGATAATTATCATCATAAGACTTTAAGAACTCACAATTTGGAAATGAATTGTTTCTTGAAGGCTAGAAAAAGTTTAGCCACCATTTGATATGACAAATTTTTATAGGTGGCTAATAGTGGCTCCACATGGGGAGGACAGCTGGTTCTTTAGGTGTCCAGAACCTCAGCTATTGATCTCTGGCTTTTCAATAAACCAGTGCCTTATCCATTGGGCATCAGCCTTTCTTTTCTTTTGGCTGATATTTCTTTGATCTGATAACCTCTGCAGTAATCTGAAACAATGGAATTCTTTTCAAACAACATCTCTACCTACCCATTCCTAATGAACCTAACATTTTTTATTCAGAAGGTGCACTTGGATTTGCAAACATTTTCATCAATCATGTTATTCTTTTATTGAAAACATAAAACTAGTCTAAGTCTACTCTTATTTCTCCATGAGTTTAGATTAAGCAGTTGAACTCATAAGTTTCTCTACCTAACTACTATCTGTTAGGATTAGACTATTTGACAAACCTTTATTTTCTAAATTCTAAGACAGGAAATTTAAAAGCAGCCAAGCTAGGATTTAAGCAATTTGACTTGCTGCAGATCTATGGCATGAAAACAAGCTGCACATAGATTTTATTTGCAGAAAAGTAAAACAAAATTTGTGAAGGCTTAAGATCTGAAAATTAAAACATCCTTCATTATTTCTTCAACTCTGGTTTTAGTCTTGTTTGAGCTGCTTCCTCTTTCTTTTCTGGTTCAAGTTTTGAGCTGTTTAGAACCAGTTCTTTTTCTATCCTAATCTGCTTTACTGATTAGCCAAGATTGTACTATTTGACTGATCTAATTCATTAACCTATCAACAGTAAATTGAAAAACTAATTAGTCATGATTAGGCTGTATGACTAACTAGAAGTGTGTTTTTAGGAGTGGCATTTGAGCTCGCACACTTCCAGACTTTGTCTCTCTTTTTTGGTATGGGGCTGTACCTTTCTTGTTTTCATTCTTCCCTTTTTTTCACTTTTTTTTTTTTTTTTTTTCTTTTTCTAACTTTGAAAGCAGAAATAAAAAACTAACTAAATGCTCAAAGCTGAGCTTTATTGACATTCCTATCTAATCTACTCTAACTTGGAATATTTACATTTTTAACTTACAAACTCTCTTTTCCAATACATCTAGTCAATCAGATGGTTCCATGACTGGTCTTTGCTCATCTCTTTAAGCATGTAGGACAGACAGGGGCATTCCCATTTGCTTTGTTTCTCAGCAGTAGTTCTAAAATATTTTGTTGTACTTGGTGATATCCTGTTGTTTGCAACCTTTATCCCTTCTTCAGATGTCTTAAGGAAATATATATAGGGATCTTGAAATAATGCCTGGTTAGGACTATCTGGGAGATGTGTTTCAACTAGGATTATCTCTTTTTTCTCCACTAGATCAAGACACAGATTCTCTTGAGAAAGAAAAACTTTGTCATCTTCATTATTATCTGAACTGGAGGACTCATCATATTTGGCAGTGCTGTCCTCTTGAAGTCCCGAGATATTTTGATTTAGTGGACTGAACTCTGTGAAAAGGTTATTATTTTCTTGAGCAGGGGTATGTTCAATTGATTCCTCTTTTTCAAGAGAAGGCTCCTTGGTTTCAACCTACTCAAAAATTTCTTCATTGCTTTCCTCCTCAACCTTTGAGCTGAAAGGTTGCTGATTCCCAATCACATGGAAACTATTACTAACGTTCTGAGATGAAGTAGAGAAAATATCCAACGAATCTTTACTTACTTCCAAGATTTCATAACTTTCTTCATTAGTGTCATAAATAGTCTGCACTGGCTCATTACTTCTTTGAAGGAACTGATCTTCATCCCATAAATATGCTAATGATGGTCCTGCAAGATTAAATTCTATTTGGGGAGAATCATTACTAGATAGATCAAAGTTAGGAAAATCATAAATATAAGTAATAGTACCAATCAAACATATTGGGTTATCAACAGGTCCTTATTTATTCTAATCTACAAAAGAACTTTCTAAATTTGTACAACAAAGTTCTCTATGTGAATGGGAAAGAGTATTTGTTTTGTAAAAAGTTTCAGAGACTGGTTGTTTATTAATAATCTGATCTATCTATTTTTCTGTCAAAGGGGAAGATGTTTCTATGTTCCTTTGAATAGGAGTATAGTAGTTCTCTGTCTCTTGTGAAGACTGATTTTGAGGCTGGATGTCTTCTTAAGCCTCAGCTATAAGGGATGATGAATCATTATTTGGGTTTACAGGGATATCTTCAGGAATGTCCTTTATTTCTTGGTTGATTTGTTCCTCAACTAATTCATCTATATTCTTATAATTTTTCAATAAGATTTTAAACTCATGAATGGCTGTTAAAAGATCTTCAGTATGTATTTTTTCCAAATCCTCATCATTGTCTATAATGTGTTGGGTGATGTTTTGTGATGGATCATAATGTATTTCACCCCATGATAATGATGTAGTGTTTCCTTTATAGTTCTCATAAAACACATATTCAATGTCCTTTAAATAAAACAAACTACCAGATTTCAACCATTCATACCAATCCCTAGATTTTCCTTCTAATGTTAACATGAAAATTTTCATTAGGTAATCTTCATCCCATTCAACCTTTAACCTCCATACATGTATGTGAAATTTGATAAGATGTAATAGTGAGTTATCAAACTTTTCACCCTGAAAAACAGGAAGGTTATCATCCCATAATACTTAGGGCATCTTATGTGGGAACCCAAGGATATGTTCTCTACTCATTGGGGTGTATATTCGTTGTATTCTTGGAATCATTTTGAAAATTGGATAAGAGGTCACTGTATCTATTCAATCAGTTCAGGGTCTTCTACCAATGGATTCATTTGGTATTTTGGGAGTTGTAGAGTGTGGAGTCGCTAGTTGGAAAATTTTTAGCTTTTTATAGAGGTAAAAAATTTTATGGTTCCACCACCATGTTTATTATGAAACCAATCTAAGGATATCTAGGTCTTCTGAGGTCTCAGAGATGTATAAAATGTAATTCACTCAGAATTTTCCTTAGTGGAGTCTTTGGAAAACCAAGGAAAATCCGCAGGCCTACTAACCTTCAGTGGAGTCACCAGGTGAAGATTTTTTACTTGATTTCAGGTCAGGGCTTGAAATTTGTTCACCATCAACAATCAAAACCACTCTGGGCAGACATTTGATTCATTTGTTAAAAAATGGGATTATCTGAGTTGTGAAGTTATTTATTACTTTAGAAGATCCCCAGTATGGTTGCCATAAATTTTAGGTCTCTGTAATTTAGTAGAGTGGCAAGACTAAATGCTGCAGAGCCTACATTAGAACCACTTTGGGATTCTAGGATCTAGCCCTCCTGAATCCAGAGAGGGATCTCTCTATAAGTGCAAATATTGATTTATCTTTTAAGGTTTTAGTATGATATTAGGCTAGTTATTAAGAACGAGGGTTTTTGTTTGTTTGGTTGGTCGGGTATGATTTTTAATTGGATGGAATATCACAAAATGAAGAAGTACCAAAAGGTGAAGATGCAAGTGTATTGAGAAGTGTTCAGCAGGTAGTATTAGTATGAAGAAACTTTAAACCATTGGGCAATGGAGTCACAAAAGGGTTTAATTGTACAACAATTTCAAGAGTGGTCCAAGGGGAAAGTCATCTATATCAAAATATCCTTTAGATTAAATTATGGAATGGAACGTTAAAAGTGTTGAGAAAATGGAAAAAACCAATAATTTCAACAAGGATTTATCAACTTACCATATAAGAAAATCCTTTTTAAGCAACTATTTGAAACCAGCCAAATGACAGGGCTAACCATAGAATTATTTGGACAAGCTTATATTAAAGCTAACTTATCAGACAACAATCCAGTAATCTCACTAGACTACTTTCAGAAGGGATGAAAAAAGATAAGAAAACAAAGTGCAGCTTAAGAACAGGTCAGATGCATTAAAATCAAAGCCTGCTTTTAGCATACTCTTAGGGAAACTTTCAAACAAATTTTGGAGAAAGAACTAGAAAATAGGGCAAACCATAAACTTTCCTAGTCCAAATCCACTTAGCATGTAATGAAAATATCACTCAAGAACTTCCTTTCAAGTTTTTCACATCAAAACATGGACTAACCAACATTTCTTGATAATTTTTATACTTAATTTAAGTCATTCCCAAATATCACAATTAGTAGAAAACATATAGATAAAGCTTATCAGTGAGAGTAGGGTACTTTAGCAGTAAATCCTAACTCTATGCTTGTTGTTCTTTATCAGAGAAAAGTGAACAAAGTGGCATACATGAAAGGAAAAAAATAACAGTAAGAGGTAATTCACCAATGATATAGACCAGGATCCCAAAAATCAGCTTGTATATTGATTGTCAATCTAGTTACAAACTACATGTCCAATGTTTCATCACAGCTTCAAACTTCTCTTCTCAGCCTAACTTTTTCAATAACTTAACAGAGCTTCAGAGCTTTATGAACTTATTTACATTCAATAATGATTCGATACAGCAACTATTACATCAAAGTCCAACAACCAACAACATCTCATCTTGTTCAGAAGTATTTATAGAAGAAAGAGGAAGTGGAATGAAAGGAAGGGCCTCTAGTTCAATTAATACAATTTAATCCTTCTCTACTTTTGAGGGGCTCAATAGAGAAGATTTCTGATCTTTCCTCTATATTAATTTGTTTTCATTAGGTTTTTAGCTACTTGGCAGATTTTGTTGACTTTAAAACTCTTTCAGTCAGGCTGGCAATAAATTTGGTTGTTTTTAACAAAAATATCACTGACTAAGGCATTAACTATGCCTACTTTTGATTTATTGAGGCCGCAGGTGGCACTTTTGGTAGTTGAAGAGGATAAATGGCCTCTGATGTGGCAGTGGAGGCCTCTTTTACTGATATTTTTCTCTGTTTTAGTTTAAAACACTTTAATTTGTTCTTGAGCTGTGTTTAGGCTTGATTAATCCATAATCTTCATCTCTGGGTCTTCATTCTTTGACATTGCCTTAATCTCTTTAACCTGTGGATTAAAAACCTAATCTTTAAAATTTTGCTTTAATCACCCTTTAACCTTAATTTCTTGATTCTGATACCCTTTATCGTTCTTTGTTTTTACAGATGGTTTTCTGCTATTGGAGGGTTTCTGTTAAACCCTAGATCATGATCCAGTTTATTTTAACGTGGATTTCAAACCTTGCGGTTCCTTGTCTTCATTGATTTAAGTCTCAGAATCATCACCCTGGGCTGAATTGGTCACCTGTCTATGACTATGGAAGTATACAGAACAACACCATTAAACCCTGCAAAACGCACAAACTTATTATAAAACCCTGCGATTCGTGGTAAAACTGCGTTCAGAGGTTTCGATGGAAATGCTTGAGGATGGGGAAATGCAGCGGTGGAGGACAAAATCCTGGCAGAAACAACTAACCAGGTGAAGATTTGAATTATGGCGCAAATTTGGGGAAAGGTGGTTTCGCGAAAAATATCAGTGGTTTTCGCGCAACATTTTGGGGGGTAGGCGGTATTAACTTTTGGAACGCGATTCCATTCATCAATCGACACGTGGAAAATGAAAACCAATTTTATTGCATGGAAGTAGCGCACTGTGTAATGGGGCCAAAATTTACGTGATATGGATCGCTGGCCATCGGATGATCGTCAGGAGTTCGGACGGTGCAAGTAGAATGTGATGAATGGAAAGCTATAGGGTTGGACACCGAGGTGGGGTCTACAATGACGTATGGTTTTGTCATCTAGTGGACGGGTGTTTGGGTTATCGGGTTTAGTCTCGATCGTCAGATCTCTCGAATGAACGACTGAGATTTAAAGATGGGGTGGTAAGTTTTGAAAAAGGGAAGAAGCCAAGGCAGATGGTGATGCGGAGAACGAGTAACTCGATGGCCGTTGATTTGCAGAGATCAATGGTCCATATTTATTTAAAACTGAAATGTCGGGGAAACGAAAAATAGAAGGAAATAAGGTTTCGGAAAGGGTTTTTAGGCCTTTAAGCGCCAGATTGCGGGGCTTTAGGACGCATGGAGGAAGGGGCTTAAAGGAAATAAGCCCTCGGGGGCTTAATACCTTTGCAGAGCAAAATACTCTTTTTAGGCCAAAAATAGAGATTTTAAGGCAAAAATAAGGTCCTGATAGGTGAGATAAGGGTTTTTAAACCAAATGAAAGGGGGACATAAGGTTTAAAAATGGTTTTGGAACGGTTTAGAGGTTAAAATGAAGGTTCTTTATGGATGAATATGGAGAATGAAAAGGAGAAGTGTAATGAGGGAAAATGGAGCTTCTTCAAGCAATCTTTCTCTTGGTAAACAACAGGTACTTGAGGGCTAACAGTGAAACAACAGTGAAGATTAATTCCAAGGATAATTATCATCATAAGACTTCAAGAACTCACAATTTGGAAATGAATTTTTTCTTGAAGGCTAGAAAAAGTTTAGCCACCATTTTATATGACAATTTTTTATAGGTGGTTAACATGCTGCTATCATTGTACAAACACTGATAATAATTGAAGATTAACTAGTTCTCTAATTGAAATGAATATTGATTCACCCCCACCCCCCCCCCCCCCCTCTTCTCAGTATTTCCAACAAAGTGAAATAGAAGGGGAAGTCTCAGAGGGAGCTTCCATCGTGGATCTCATGGATGATGAAATGTAGAGGATGGTGGCCGAAGACTCCATCATCTCAACATCGGGAGGGGGAATTTCAATGGGAGCAAAGGTATCCTCAAGTTGGCTTGAAGCATACTGTGTGAGGATGGGAGAGGCGGACTCATTCTATTCAATATTATACTCTCAAACTACCTCCAAAGAGGCACGGTAATGCATGAGGTGAGGACAACGATGGGTATAATGGAAATGGAGATCACACAAAGCAGAGGGGTGGTTAGTGTAAATATTCTTGGGATTATTGGATACATTCAAGGAATGAATAGATGTTTTTGGGACCGTAGGCTCATGGAACGCGACATTAACCATGGGCTTGATGCAAGTCAATTTAGGACAATGATGGGTGGCATGACCGAAAACATCACACAAAGAACACCAGGGGGTACACTTTGGAGGCTAAGGAGGAGCATGGTTTTCCAAGGCAACCTTGTCTTTAGGTGCCTTCTTGCGAGCTTTACCCCCCTCACTTGAAGATTTCATAATAGGAGTAGGTTCTTGTTGAGGTGGTTAAGGCATGGAAGCAAAGGGAGGGGTCATGGGGACCGGTTGAACTGGGGTAAAAGCAAGATAAGGTTTAGGCTGACTAGGTGGGATAGTGGCTGGGGGATCGATGTACCAGAATGGGATCCCTGGGGTCATGTTAAGAATGGATAAGGTAGCCATAATAGGTACAGAAAATATTCCATGAGGGGGAGCTAGAAACAGTATCTGACCGGAGGGGTAATGGCCAAGCGGAAAAACTCCGAGATGGTTAAGGCTGGGAGGAACTGTGCCAACAGGATAGGGAGGCTCATGGATACTAGCTGTAGATGAGGGGCCTTGAGGAGGGGGTCCTAAAGGCTGAGTTGAGATGCTAGGAGCAGGTTGCAGAGGGCAGGGCTGTTGACTAGTTGAAGCGGGCTGCTTGAGGTTAGACTGGGACTATTGCATCATGCAAATGTTCAACGAGCTACGATCAAAGATAGGAGGAGAAAGACTCGAGAAATAACCAAGAAAAGAGGAGTATTTGTAGACTCTAGGTGAAACACTAGTCAAATGTTCGACTATCTGTTTATTGGCCACTGAAGAGATGATGGACTCAGGGGAGGTCTGAAACTTCGGTTCGTAATATTTCAACTGCTCAATGGTGACAAGATTTCTGTTTTGAGGAAATAAAATATTATGGTGAACTGTATATGGGACAGTAGACAACGCATAAGTGTAGCTACGACCTAATAGAATGTTGTAATCTAAGGGGGCATCAATGACTTCTACGTCAACACGAACAGTCTTGCCTACAAGAGTAATGGGAAAATTTCAAAACATGCCAAGGGGTTGGGAAGAGTGGCCATCCCATGCTTGGAGGGTGATAGTGGAAGTGGCCAACTCAGGATATCCAGGTTACTTCCAAAGTGAAGTAGACATGACATAGGTGGATGTCCCCTCGTCAATGATACAACGGGAGACATTGGCATCTTGATCCTTGATAGGGATTTGGAAGGCGATGGATGCCAGAAGGGGAGGATGTTCTAACCGATCAACATCAAAGATGATCAAACAATCATATGAGGGATCAACAATGCCCATGGTAGTTATTAGATATTTTCGTTGTGAAGGGCACGACTAGAGGAGTTCCAATGTAGAGATGGTAGCAAGGGATTGTGCAAAATAATCTACTATAATGTACGAATGGGCAGCTTTACCAGAAGCAACATTTCAATGTAATGGTCCCTTAGGGATCTTGGTATGAACCTCTGCCTTAGGCTAAGGGATCAGTAAAGGACCATTGGTTGTCGAAATAGGCTCTTTGGAACCTGAAGAAGGGGGCTTAAGGGCAGACGTAGAGGGAGGCTTGTTGTACTGATAGGACCGATTCTGGAGGTTGAGGTCAATGGTAATGGGTTGGTCAGAGTTCATCATGAGAATCTGGTAATCAGAGGTACCAGATGGAGGAGGTTGAGTGGTCACCTGACCTTTAGGGGGTTTGGTAGGCACGAATCCTTGTTGGGGGAAAGGATTGGTAAACACAGCCTACTAGAAAGGTGCAACATGGGGAGGAACTGAAGGGGAGGATTGCTATCCTCGGGATTATGCTTGAGCTTCCCACATCTATCGCATCCGAGGTAAAAGAGGACAATCGTGGGTGTAGTGACCATAGAATCCACAACAAGAACAAGGTTTGTTCATGTGAACAGGTATGTCCTGCTTGGGCTGAGTGCCCTATTGCTGGTTAGCAATGTTAGGTGTATTCCCTTGGGTATTGGGTCCTAGATTACCTGGGGCAGATTTATTTTGGTTTCCTTTCCTCTTCTTTTGGAAGTATGAGGATTATTCGCACCCTGCTGTGCATACACCTACCCTTGGGGGCTGGTGGATGCTATTGCTGGGGTTGAAAAGGCAAGGGAGGCTAAGGTACTAATGCTGGAGGAGCTGGAGCACCAGGCTGTGGATACAGAAAAAAAGGAGGTTGGGAAACATTGTGGTAAATAGGTTGGGCAAAAGGAGGAGGCATGCCATATCCTAGATACATGCTACCGGGAGGGGGAAAAGTGCTGGAGGAGTTGGCCCCTCCCTAAGGGAAACCATAACCTATGGGAGGAGGAGTATACAGATGAGAAAGGGTTCCAACAATACCGTCGGTAGCATGGGATGCCCCCAATGCGTTGGCACCATTGGGTCTAGGGAGATCAAGTAATACGGTATAAACATAGCTAGACTAAGCATAGATCAGGTCATATTTAAATGCAATCTAGAGGGAAAATTCTTCAGTTTGAGGGAAATGAGATGTGACATATTTTCCACTAGCAAGAAAAAGGGATCTGAGAAACCAGTCCATGTAGACATGGTCTTCGAAGGTAGGGGCTTGACATAGGCTCTTTCTTCTCTGCCATTCCTTAACATGATTGGATAGGCGTGTCACAGATGATTGACGGAAAGAGGTCAAAATTTCGGTACCAATTTCATAACAAACGGGGAGCTGGAAGTAAGACAGAAAAGCCCTGGCAAGAGTCGCAAAAGTAGTATGAGAGGAGGAGGCCTAGTCAACATACCACTTAGAAGCTTCTCCAGTAAGCATATGCTCGAACAACTGAAGAAGAACAGAGTCATCAGTGATTGAGTTAAATGAACACCACATGTGGAAATATCTAACATGGTTTGTAGGATCTTCTCTAACAAGACCTTCAAACATAGGGATGTCGGAAGGGAGCTTGGTTGGCATAGAAGGAAAACCAGAATCATGGTGTATGGATTCATTGATCAACTAGTTAAAATCAGGAAGACTAAGACCTTCCATATAAGGGAGCAAGGGAGTAGCTGGGATAGTTCCTGTTGCGATCCCACTAGTAGTATTCCCAACATTAGGGCTAGAGCTACCACTAGCGCTAGGTCCTGAAACAGACATGGTGAAGGTGATAGGAGGAGAACTGGGGATAGAACCAGAAGGGGAACCTGATTAACCAGAAGCGGAGTCAGAATGGGAACTCGGTGAAGGACTAACTCGAATCCTATGTGGAGGAGTAATTCTTCCTAAACAAAACTGAGGATGAAGGCCAAGAAGTCTCTAGGATAAACGCCTTGGGGGCACAATGATGGAATAACATACACAAATCATAGAAGGAAGAGAGACCAACAAGGGAAAGGAGGTGCAGGATCAAATGATTACAATGTTGAAACAGGGGCAGAGAGGTGCGAGATCAATTGATTACAATGTTATAGTCTTGGCCTAGCGGTGTAAACCAGTCGCTCTTCACTTAGGGTGTGTGTTAAGTGTTTTAATTTTAATTTTTTAACATAGACATGTGTAGAGAAAAAATAAAAAAAATGTGTTGTATAACTGCAAATAAATATTCAAATAGCAGTAAAGTAAACTGAATATGATAGAAAATAAACAACTAAATATGCATCAATCTAAACCCAAGGAGGCAGGATTCTCAACAACTAGTCTACAGGTGGAAAAAATCTATTCAATACATACAAAAATGGATGATGGATCTAAATTTGGGAGGGACAAGGATCGAAAGGTTAGATTTGCTAGAAATAGGTGCAGATAATAGAAAGAAACTAGAGGTAAAAGTGTTGCAAATGAGGTGGCAAAAGGCTACAACCTGAAGGGAAATGGAGGGGACCCTAGAAGAGGACCAAACAAAACTGAAAAGAGGTGCTTTAGATGGATGGATAACCAATATGAAATGGATCTAAAGGTATAGGATCAGATCTGAAAAAAGAGTAAACACACTGAAATCTCAGATGACCTGCTCCAGCTGAACTCCTCCTAGAAAGGTGGAAGCGTATTGAAGCCCTAGGGGGCTTGGTTCCTACTTAGACGAGTAAAATAGAGCAATTATAGATCCAAAATGGGCAAAGATAGAGGTCAGACAACCCTGAACAATAGCCCAGACAAACCCAGAAAAATCACAGAAAAATTCCCACAAAAATTACAAGTCGCAGTTTTTGACCTGTTTTCAGTAGAGGTCGTAGGTTTGAGGTTGTTTTCTACATCTTGAAGGTTGAGGTTGCAGGTTTTGGCCCAAAAAGTGCGACCTGCACTTTCAGCACTCTCAGGAGAAAGTTTCAGAAAAAAGTGTCATCTCAACTGCCACTGATACCTGTTTCCTGCGCAATAGGCCCAGAAACACATGGAAGTTAGAATTTTTACTGTTTTAGGGTTTTAAAGGTTAAAAACAACATCAAGAAAAGAAAAACAAGAAGCTGAAGAAAAACCCTAGGGGTTGAATCAGCTGGTCATGCAGGGATCTGAAAAATGACAGTGGTCATAATTATAAACCCTTGTGGAGTCACGAGTTGTTAACCAAGAAAAATGCTACAGAAATCCAGATCTATGTAGTTAAATATATTAAACAACAAATAAATAAAAGTTGCACCATGCATCCAGTGAACAAGACAAGAATATGTTTTTAAAGAATTTTTGTATTATGACACCTTGGATGGGAACATAGAAGGATGTTACCAGTCCCCCTCAATGGGATGGGTTCTTCTATTTCCTCAGCGCTTTAGATCTAAGATCTCTCTCTCTTGATGGTGTAGAAAACCCAGACAAAAAAAAAGGAACTCTAGGGGAGTTCACAAGTAAAAAGATAGAAAAATATGACAATGATGGAGGATCAAAGTCAGACCAAAAGTATAGATCCAGAGTGATCTTTAGGCAACAAAAGGTAGTGAATGAATGGAAAACCCCTTCTATTTATAACAAAATATTGAGTTAGTCTAAATATTGGTGCATAATTAAAATATTATTAACCAAATCTAGATCCAACGTTTATGGAATATTTTACTATATTCGTTGGAGGGAAAATTAATTTGAATTTGGTCAAATCCCTTTATTTGTAAATAATAAATAAATAAATGATTTATTTATTATTTTAAGAGTGTGGTTTATTAATAATTAAATAAATAGTGATTTATTCAATTATTTATAAATGATTTAGTCAAATTTCACAAGGAATATTATTTAAATAATGTTTAAATTATTATTCCTAGAAAATAATAAGATAAATAGTGATTTATATAATTCATTTTCCTGCTTTGGGTTAAATATGACTAGGAATATTAATTAAACTGATGTTTAATTTATTATCCCTTGAGGAAAATCAAACAAATATGGCTTTATTCAATATTTCCTCATGGGGTATCCTGTTTAGACCATAAACAACTTAATAAATTATGGATTACTAAGTTATTTTTCATAGTGAAAGAAATTTTACTTAGGGTAAAATTGGCCATAAATGGTGTACTTTGGTCCATCTAATAATAACAGGTTAGATGACCAAAAATTGGTGTAACAAGAAGGTTGATATTTAATCTTTAAGGTCCCAGTCACATGGGGGAAGTGACATGCTAGAGACTATGTCACAGTACCTCCCTCAATCTTGGCATGTGAGCGACTGGGGTCAAATATGGACTGCAAAAAACCCTAAACCCCAGTTGCATGGATGGAGAATTTTCCATGCAACTGGGTGGATCTAGTCACAGAGATGATATTTTGTGTGTGCGACTACAGTCAAATCCTTTATGTTTTCTGCCTGCGACTGGGGCCCAAAACCCTAAATCAGAGATGCGAGCCTCAGACCCTGTAATTTCACCTCAAAGTGAACCTGATCCTCCATGAATGAGCCTCAAACCTGTGCGAGACAAAAACCAATATATAAGAGTGTCTCATCTTGGTGTCTAAATGAGCTAGAGGACACTTGCATTTATAGCCTTTCAAGGTGGTCCACTTTTCTTTAGGGCCAACCTAATCAAATATACACATGTGGACTTTTCTTCATAAGTGCACTTTTCCTTATCTGATTTGAGTGATCTTTAGGTTGATTGTGGTCCTCTCAAAAATAAAAAATTCAATGAGATCATTATATCCATCAGATGAGCTGTCCAAAGTGGAATTTTACTGCAATTGAATATTATAACACTGGAAAATACTAAGCATTCACTCGCATTGTCTGCACTCGAGTCCCCACAATTGCGCTACATGCACTCGTGATGAATACACTTTCTCCTATTTCCTTGCATAAATCATGAGGAAATTAGACCCTATTTACCCTTTATTTTCATCCACAATTCCCAAGGATTGATCACCTGACTAATAATCTAAAATGTACACTTAATATAGTGTATAATTAATTGCACACTACCTTGGAATCTCCACCACAGCTGAGAAATTCAAATTCCTTGCATGCATGATATATTTTTAGTTGATTGATCAATTAACTAGATGGTATCTAAGTTATATTTTTTTTCCCATTGCACGACTGACCTTCCACTAGTTCTATTAACAATTGGAACTAGTTTAAGTGAATACAACTAGAAATAAATGAACTAGATTACTGAAAGGTAGCAATTGCACATGCTTAATTGAACTCCAATCCCACTAACTCAAATTTACTGAGATAAATGAGAGAAAAGAGACATGTAACCTCATTTGACTTCCTCCAAGCTATCCTGTTGCTATGGAA
This sequence comes from Pinus albicaulis, assembly GCA_034641835.2. Classification (NCBI taxonomy): domain Eukaryota; kingdom Viridiplantae; phylum Streptophyta; class Pinopsida; order Pinales; family Pinaceae; genus Pinus; species Pinus albicaulis. The sequence continues at coordinate 1,105,042,447 of CM076581.1, forward strand.
ATTCAATTTACTCAATTTGGCCAAGGAAAAGTCAAATTGATCTTTTCTTGCTACACTTCCCAACACTCCCTCTTAGAAAGAAATGGATTTTGAACCACACCTATCCAACTTCTTTGGAATGTAATGTAGCACTACCTATCACTATTTATATTTCTACTCCAAAAACTACAATTGAGAAGTCGCCAAAAAAACATTGAATCAACTGTGTCTGCAATTGTCTACTAGGAAAACTACATTATTTCGGACTCTAATATTGAGCCTCCTTCTATACTTTCAACATTGCTTTTCACTCCTTATTATCTGACTAACACAAATCCTACCAATAAAAAATATTGTGGGCCCCTCTAGCAAGGTAATGATCCATGAGGGGGATACCTCAATGGAATCTACCCAAATTTATGCAACTCTAGGACTAAGGTTCTACATCGCCCAACCTCACTCTTGGAGGTATGGCTACATGCATGGTGAACTACAATATACTCATACTATTTTTTTTACTACTTTGTTACTAATTCTGCATTGTTGCTAAAACTATTGCAATAATGGGTATGATCTCCATAGATCTTGAAGTACTAGCTTCCATAGGGTTTCTCCCTCTGAAACTAGACTCCCTCTGAGTCCATATCTCTTTGTGGAAAATATATTTGGTCCTCAATTTTCCAATTTTAATGATCACAACTCCTTTTTGTGTCACTAAACATTGGCTCAGTAATATTCCCACTAGCAACCCTCTATATCTATTAAGAAGTCTACAGATAGGGTCTTATGGATCTTCCCTGAACTAGGGCTCCATAACTCAGCCTCCTAACAATCCATGTCTCCTTTAATGCATATTTTATTTGAGGTCTTCAAGTTATTGCATACTCCATATGAAAGTCACTATTCACAACTACATTTCTGAATAATGCTTAGCCTTCTAGATCTTCCCTATCTATGTGACATATCAAATGCTACTATCATTCTTCTTAGGGTTTTCATATTTTCCCAAATATAGACACTCCTTTACTAATCTACAACTTCTACAATGAGCTCTCTTATATTTTATTTTTCGAACACCAAACCAGTGAACTAGGGTAGAAAAACCAGCCCACTTTAATGCTCTTGGCTACTCCAAAATTCAATCCTTAGGGTATAAAAATACAACCCACTTATTGTGACAAGTCTTCCACCGATCCACAACACTTAGGGAAACTAGAAAACCACTGATAGAAATCCAACACATAGTGCATGCATTGAATACATGTTATAATGTGAATCCTACTTTGATACCATGTAGAAATATGGTGATAAAATTGCAATTTCTCAATAAATAATCTAAATCAAGAGACACAATTCTACTCTACTGGTTTGTGGAAATTAATTCACAATTTAAAACAACATGTTCAAACATGCATCATTAAATTCATAGGCACACAAATGTTTCTAGGGGAAAGAAACTGCTAAAAACCCCTTAAGCCTATTTCCATTAATCAAGTGAATTGAGAAACAATTAAAATTGCATGCTTTAGCTCTGTGTTGGACATTGGGTTAAACACTTCCCATGTGTTTCGTGACAGGGACTAACCTCCTCTTGTGCATCCTAAATCTAGAGATTGTAGAAAATACTAATTCCTGCAGGTTTTTTTCTAACAACAATCTTGATTCCATCTATTGGTATCAGAGCCAGTTCCTTATGTATCAGTTTAACAACCAGAAGGAGATCCTAGGTCCCCAAAATGGCTAGTCTAGAAGGATGCTCAACAAATGAAGCTCCATTGTTTACTGGAAAAAACTATGCCTTCTGGAAAATAACAATGATGACATACATAATGTCTCTAGGAATAGAAGTTTGGGCTGCTATGGAAGAAGGATATTCTCCAAAGGATACTCACACAGAGAAAGAATCCAAAAAAAATTTCATAGCTAATGAAAAAGCCATGAATGCACTCTTGAGTGGCCTGTGTGAAATATAATTTATCAAAGTAATGCATAGTGATACTGCCAAAGATATCTGGGATACATTAGAAAATATTCATGAGGGAGATAAAAAGGTGAATATGGACAAACTGCAAGCCTATAGAGCTCAGTTTGAAAATGTAAAAATGAATTAAAATGAAGATGTAGCATGTTTCTTCTTAAATGTTGCAGAATTTGTGAATAACATGAAAGCTATCGAATAAACCATTAAAGAATGTGTAATTGTACAAAATATATGAGATCTTTACCATCCAGGTTTAACCCTAAGGTTTCTTCCATAGAAGAAACAACAAACTGGGAAACACTGACCATGAACCAATTTCTTGGAAACTTGATGGTCTTTGAGATGATACTTCCAAAGGGGAAGTAAAATATGAGGGAGGAAACCTTTAAGGTAGATAAGTGCAGATAAGAGAAGGAAGGTACATGCTCCTGCTCTGATGAAGAAGAGGCCAAATTTGTTAGAAGATTGGAGAAAGGCACAGGTAAGTATAAAGCTAAGATTACATTCAAGTGCTTTAACTATGGAAGAGTGGGGCACTATGTATCTAAATTTACTCATAAGAAAATGGAGAATCAGTCAAGAGGGAAAGAGAAAACCAATTTCAACAATAGGCTGAAAGGGAACATATTTAATAGAAGAACGTTTTATGCCCAACAAGACAACAATGCACCTAAGAGCTCAGATGAATCCCCCAATGAAGAAGGAACATCAGAATTCATTTTGATGGCAAAGGAAGAGCTTGAGGAAGATCTACAGGAATTTGAAGAATAAGGTGAAGTAGATATTGAGGGGAAGCTAATTAGTGCCCTAAAGGAAATAGACAGACTTAAACTTAAGATCAAGAAACAAAAAGAGATTCTTCTGAAATATGCAAAGATAGAACCAGATTCAGAAGATATTATTAAATTGAAGATTCAACTAGAAGAATGAAGGAAAATAGAGGATATATTGAGAAGATAAATAAAGGAGAAAAACCGGGAGCGAGAAATACTTGAAGAAGAAGTGGTAAGCCTAAGGAAGAAATTAGAAAAGGCCCAAATTGAATTAACTATGAATATTTCTCAAATGAAAATCTCTGGACATTTGGAAAAAATTATAAATGCTCAAATACCTCCTCATATAAAGGCTAAAATAGGCTATGAAGGAGAAACCAACAAATCCAAGGCAGAAGATAACAAGAATATCATTTTTCTAAAAAATGTAAAGGATAATGAAGGAGAAAAAAGGGAATCCACAGAATTAGAATCGAGAAAGACCATGATATATAATGAGACAAACATAAACAAGCAACAACCTCAAGTGACAAAGAAAGAAATGAAGAGACATTCAACTACAAAAGGCTCATACGCTCCAAAGGATGAATTGAACAAGTTCAAAAGATGTTAAAGGAGGTTCCTTCCCCCTATGAGAAGCATCATCCGATTTTTTTGTCACAAACATGGACATATTGTAGCATATTGTAAGACAAAGCAACCCAATCCAACCAACAAAAGATGCAACAAATGAAAGGACTACCTCAAACAACTCTCTCTGGAATAGACAGATACTACTTCCATGGGTATTATTTTTTTTTGAAGGGTTTGATCATAAAGCCATGGAGTGCAGAACGTATATACAAAGACTGGAGTATGGAAACTCAAGGGGAATTAGGAACAATGATGGATTCACTCGTGTACTCAATCTATTCAAAAATACAATCAAATGTTTTAACTGCCATAAAAATGGGCACAAGTCTAACGAATTTCCTCTCAAAGACTGTGATGCATCTCCTCAAAAAGGTTATAGAGCAAACAATTGCATGCAATGGAAAAGGAAACTACATAAATGTGATCTTGTTCTAATTGTTGAAGATCAGAACAATCGCAGTGGGTGCTCAAAACGTATGACTGGAGACCGAAGAAAGTTTGTATCTTTTGATGAAAAGAAATTTAGGAATGTAACATTTAGTAATGATAAAGCAGGGAAAATCAAGGGAAAAGGCACAGTCAACCTGAATAATGGAAGAGGAGAGGTTGAGGATGTATTGTTTGTAGATGATCTAAAAGCCAATCTACTAAGTGTTAGTCAAATGTGTAATAAAGGTTGTGAGGTCCTTTTCAGAGCCCAATATTGTGAAGTAAGGTCAATCACCATGGGAAAGACCTTGGTCAAAGGAGTTCGAACAAAGATTAATGTTTATATATTAGAATAAAAGAATGAAGCACACCACATCAGTAAACTTGACGAATCTTGGCTATAGAAGATTGGGACATATAAATTTTGACCACATCATAAAACTGAGCAAAAAGGAACATATTTGCCTACAATAAAGAAGCCACCAAATACCATGTGTAAGTCCTGCCAACTGGGAAAAAAAACTCGCACAATGTTCAAAGCCAAAGACCAACTATAAACAAGTAAGACTCTTTAGCTTGTACACATGGACCTGTGTGGACATTCAAGAACAAATGCACCAGGTGGAGAATTGTATTTCATGATGATAATCGATGATTTTTCTAGATTAACATGGGTGGCATTTCTCAGATATAAATTCGAAGCATTTGATAAATTTAAGATATTCAAGGTAGTGGTAGAAAATCAAACTGGATGTAAACTAAAATTCATTGTATCAGACAGAGGAGGTGAATTCACATACGATGATTTTATAGACCTATAGGAGTGGCAGAGAGACAAAACAGGTCAGTACAACAGATTGCCAGAGCAGTGATGCAAGAAAGAAACATTCCCCAAACCTACTGGGTAGAACCAGTACATATAGCTGTCCATATTCTCAACAAATCTCATCGTAGACCTAATTGTGAAAAGACTCCATATGAATTATGGCATGGGAAATCGGCATCAATCAAGCACTTTATAGTGTTTGGCAGAAAATGTTTTATAAAGAATAATGATGAAAAATTTGGGAAGTATGATGCAAGAGCTGATGAAGGAATAATTTTGGGATATGCATCCAAGAGTAAGGGATACATGTGCTACAATAAAATGCTACATAAAATTGTAGAAAGCATCGATGTGAGATTCGACAAAGATCTACCAGACATAGCCAGAAGCACAAACTATGCCAATCCTCCAGATGATCATGACGATGAGAATCAAGAAAATAAAGAACAGAATAAGACAACAAAATATATAGAAATAAACTCAAAAATACCCTCAAGACACACTCATACTAACCATATTGAAGACAAAATCATTGGAGACAAGAGTGCAGGAGTCCAAACTAGAAGACAACTAGTTAAAGAGACCGAGGAAGTGTACCTAGCCATGCTGTCATAGATAGAACCGAATAATTTCGATGAAGCAAAAAAAAAAACATTGGGTAAATGCTATGAATGAATAATTAGACCAAATTGAGAAGAAAAATACCTAGGAGTTAATGCCAAGACCTACAAGGAAAAATGTCATTGACACAAAATGGATATTCAAGAATAAGATGATGAACAAGTTCAAGTAATCAGAAATAAAGCGAGACTTGTATGTAATTGATACTCTCAAATCAAAGGACTTGAATATGATGAAAAATTTTCCCCTGTAGCAAGAATGGAAGAAATTATAATTTTTTTGGCTTTTTCATGCGATCATGATTTCAAGGTATATCAAATGGATGTGAAGTTCGCCTTCTTGAATGGAGATCTAGAGGAATAATTCTACATGGAACAACCTGAAGGATTTTCTTTAGTAGATAAACACTACTATGTGTGCAAATTAAAGAAAGTCATATATGGTCTCAAACAAGCACCACGTGCATGGTATTCTAGGCTAGCCAAATACTTTCAAAAACAAGGTTTCAAGAAGGGAGGAGTAGACAAAAATATGTATATAAAGGCTGATGAAAATGAACTCTTAATTGTAGTAGTATATGTAAATGAAATCATGTTTGGTAGAAACAAGGATGGGTTAGTAAAAGGATTTTCAGAAAAATGAAGTCAGAGTTTGAGATGTCTATGATTGGAGAGCTTACCTACTGCCTAGGACTTCAAATTATAGAAACAAACAAAGGCATATTCATTTCACGAGAAAAATACTTAAGAGATATGTTGAATATATTTTGAATGGAAGACTGCAAACCTGTGTCTACTCCCATGATCATTGGATGAAAGCTATGTGCTGATGATGGATCCGCAGATGTAGATCAAAGAATTTACAGATCTATGATATGAAGTCCGCTATACCTAATTGCCTCTAGACCAGACATTATGTTGGCAGTAGGCCTTGTGGCAAGATATAAAGTAGCACCAAAACAAAATCACTTTCTAGCAATCAAGAGGAAATTTAGATACCTGCAAGGAACTGCACATTATGGCCTATGGTATCCAAAAAGAAAAGACTTCACATTGACAGCATATAGAGATGCATATTGCACCAGCTGTGTGGATGACAGGAAAAGCACAAGTGGAGGTGCATTTTATTTGGGAGAAAGTCTAGTGGCATGGTTAAGCAAGAAGAAAACATCAGTCTCTCTATCTACAGTAGAAGCGAAATACATAGGAGCAACAACTTGTTGCACACAAGTAATGTGGATGAAACAAACTCTCCAAGACATGAAGGTAAGCATCTCTAAACCTATTTCCATCAAATGTGAAAATACAAGTGCAATAAGTATATCAAAAAATCCAGTGCTTCATTCAAAAACCAAGCACATCCCAATAAAGTAACACTTCCTCAGAGAACAAGTAGCAAAGAAAATAGTAAAGATGGAGTATTTACCAACAAAGGAACAAAAACAGACATATTCACAAAACCTCTTGCTAGAGAACCATTTGAATTTCTAAGAAAAAAACTACAGGTAGTGTCTACAAATGATACTCTCTGATATGATCAGGAAAACAAAAAAAACAAAAAAAATTATGATGGAAATACACCAGCAAAGGATGCAATATAAGGAACAGAAATAGTGCAGTAGATAAGTGATAGTCAGCATCATACAAGAAAGCATCATTCTAGAGGGAGAGCAGCCCATAAAAGTTGTCAGAGAAGATCTAGAGCTATGAAGCTGCTAAATATCTAAAAATTATGGTATGGTACGGGTCCTCAAGATTAGAGTATTATGATATAAGTACATCAAAAGTCTAGCACATATCACCTCTATCAAATAGTGGGGACAAAAATACAGAACATTTTATGGTGACATGCCTTCCAATATTCTCATGAGTTTTGGATAGCATAAATTTTTTGTATTCATACAAGTTCAATTATTCTCAAAGTGTTCTCCCAACAACTATTATACACCAGCCTGAAGCAGCAAAGTATAAAGTCAGAAGAAGAACGCCTATAAAGTGAGAAAATAAAATGCAAGGATAGAAACTACACTGGGAAATGTGCAACCTTTTTCCATTGATGTCAAAGGGGGAGGAAAAGCAAGAAAAATAAGAAAGACTCTTCTGAAAACCAAGCAAAGGAAGAAAGGAAAATATTAGAATGAAAGGGGGATGATGTCTTGGAGGAAGTGTTGCCATAAATGAAAAAGGGGGAGATTGTTGGAAATATTTTCATTGATGGCTAAGGAGCACAAAGGAGTAGCATTAGACCATCAACAAAGGCAACAAAAAGGCAAAGGCGGAAAAGACAAATATGAAGCAACGACAGTAAAGGAAGTTAAGGCAGAAAAGAAGAGAGGCGAGAGCCGAGAGGAAGAGGCCAATTAAAAAAAGAAGATTAGGACAAGAGAGAGAGGTGAGAGCCAAGAGATAGAGAGGGATCTGTAGGAAGAGAAGGCCATGAAAATAGAGCACTATCCAAAGTGAAGGTGTAAGAAAATAAAATTATGTACAGGATGAAAGGAATGAATTCCGAATTCTAGATTTAATCAGTATGAAAAGGTGTATGTAAAGTGTGATAACTCAAGATGAGATTCAATAACAAAGACAAGCTCAAGAGAGATTCGCATTGAAGAATATAGAACAAGCTTAGGAGGAGTAGCGTGGAGGAACTAGTTTTGCAGAGCGACTACAGTATAAACAAACAGAAATCAACTAAGGCAGAGAAAACTTAGAATATTTCCAAAGAAGGTGAACAGACGGTCAAGATTAGATCGCATAAGTGAAGGCGAGAGATGAATGGTTAATATGACTTCGTAAGATAAGTTTCTTGCGATGCGATGTGATGAGGGGCGACCACATGTCATCATTGCGAATTAGCACACATCACATATATTAGAGGTTACCAGTAAGAGTTTGCATGGTATGGGAAGTTTTTTGCGATGCGATGCAATGAGGGAGGATTCACGTGTCATCACTGCGCATTAGCACGCATCACATATTATATGGTTTAGAGTTATCGATAAGATTTAAACTTGCGGGCAAGCGATTGCGATAAGACAAAGAGGTATAGAAAGACCGGTGGATCTGGAGAAGATCTACGGTGGAGATTATAGTGAAAGTTCACATTGGCAGAATGATAATTTCATTGTTAAGGTTGTTTGGTAATTTTTCCGAAATGCGATGTGCTGTGATTGGTTCAAGGTATTGTGGGACCCTCCAGCAGGAAGTTTTGCATGTATGAAAGAGATTTGGGTTTATGTGTAGTTTGGTTTAAAGTAGCATTGTTTGATCGCTAATGTATGTATGTTGTATTTAACTTTGAAGTTATATTCCACTACATGTAAAATGAGGTTTATGTGGGCCATAACCCATAGATTCGTTGGTTTGGTTAAAGAAGTTTGCCAATATGAAAAGTGTCACGTAGATGCAGTTGTGTGTTAAAAGAAAAGGTTAAACGTGCAAGAAAAGTCTCGGGTAAGAAAAAGGACCCGGAGCTCATGGAGAACATTACAACAACATGGTTCAAGTCAGGAAAAAAGGTGGTCATGGAACACAATTGAAATATAATTGCAGAAACACAAAATACAAAGGGACAACAAGTAGAAGAGGACAAACACACATCAAGTCTAAGAATTTGAAAGGGCTGAGTGAAATATTTGATTGTAACTGTAAATTTATTAATTATTTCATATTTTTTGTGATGAAATGGAAAGTCTCCAAGGCAAAGAAAAAATCCAATTTAATACTGAATCAAGTGTATATGTTGTTATAACATCCTAAATGTGTTGAGTGAGGAAATGAATGGGCGGAAGGCAAGAGTCATGCCTGTTCACTTCGTATTCCAATATATAATGCAAGCATCCATGAAGTGATCTCTCTAAGTGTTGTTATTGTAATATGCATTGAGAGTTCAGAGAGAGGAATAATGAGAGAGAGAAAATAGAGATGTTGTGCAGATCTAGAGCTAATATGAAGCAGATTTGAAGGTTGGAAGGGAAACATTGAATAAGGAGAAACAAAGCTAATATATAGGTAAATCAACATTCGATTTTATTGTAGTGTGAGGGAGTTGGTGCTTCCATATAAAGTTGTAGATTGATAGATGTCCAGTTGTATATGGTTGAGGTAGGAGCCTTCTGTGGGTTGTAGCCTGCAGAAAATAGATGGGATTTGGAGCTTCCTTGCAAGTTGTAGCTTGCAGAATTTGTGGTAGAAGCCTCTTGTAGGTTGGAGCCTACAGAAAATTAGTTGTGAGAAGGAGTTGGAGCTTTCCTTTGCATCAAAAAAATAATAATATGTGGTTTTCTCCCTTTATGGGTTTCCACTTATATCTGTTGTCTATGTGGTTGATGATTAAGTGTTGATGTGATGTTTTAATCTGTTTAATTACTTTTTGTCCACATATTATGTTTGTTGATCCATTATGTATTAAGTTTCTTATGAAATGAAGGTGTAAATGAGTTGAACGAAATTTTTTTAAATGTCCATGAATGTATTAAACTGATTCACCCCCCCCCCCCATCTCAATTTAATTAAGGGTTCATCAATTGGTATCAGAGCGACAGGTCTCGAGTTCAAAACTCACTCGGCTCACGTTGGGGGGGAGATTGTTGGTCATTGGGTTCAACAATCCCCGTGTGTTTCATGACATAAACTAACCGCCTCTCTTTTATCCTAAATTTAGCAATTGTAATGGAGACTAGTGCCTATGGGTTTTGGTCTAATGGAAATCATGATTCCAACACTCTAATCACCACCTACAAAGGTAAAACTATTCTCCCTGCTGACCAAGGACCTTTGCCCAACACTTGGCCAATTTTTGCCTCCTCCGGCCTCTTGAGACTACTCTGGAAAATACTAAGAATGTACTTTCTTGCTGACACTCATGTTGCCTGCACTCGCTCATATTTCCTTTCACAAATCTTGATGAAATTGGCCCCTATTTACCCCTTATTTTCTTGTGCAATTCCCAAGAATTGATCACTTGACCAATACTCTAAATTGTACACTCAATCTAGTATATAATTAATTGTACTCTACCTTGGAATCTCCATCACAACTGATCAATTTGAATTCCTAAAATGCATGAGATATTTTTGGTTGATTCATCATTTAACTAGATTATCTTTAAGTCAAACTGTTATCCCACTACACAACTAACCTTCCACTAGTTTTATCAGCATTTGGAACTACCTTCATTGAATACAACTAGAAGTAATTGAATTGGATCACTGAAATTTAGTAATCACACATTTTTAACTGAACTCCAAGCCTAGTAACTTGAATTTACAGAGCTAACTAAGTGACAAGAGCCATGTCACCTCACTTAACTACTTGCAAGTTGTCCTACTAATGTGGAAATTTTATTTACTCAATTTGACCAAGGAAAAGTCAAATTTATCTTTTCTTGCTACACTTCTGAACATGTTGCATTAGGATAGGAACAATGGCCATAGGTAATGGATAATATGTGTTACTTGGTAAATGTATCAACCTCATTAGAATTGGATGATAAGACTCCATGTGATGTATGGATCGGTAAGAAACCTTCTCTTGAACATCTCAGGTTATTTTTATATGATGCATATGTACATGTTCTAAAGGAAAGTAGTGGTGAGCTAGATGCAAAGCTTGAAAAGTGTATATTTATTATATATAAAGATGGTATAAAATGTTATAAGCTTTATAACCTATAAAATGAGAAGGTTATTTATATTCGATATGTATTATTTATATAAATCAAAGATGTTGTTAAACAAGAAGTCCTAGCAAGGGAGCAAGAACTAGAGAAGCTAGAGTTTTAATTGAAGCATGATGATTTAGACACTACAAAATAACATGAATCAAAATAAGAATAACTCCATACTCTGGTGTTGAGGATATCAACTTGGGAAAGAAGGTAGATAGAAAGGTATAATCCACCTCATCTCCATGCAAACTTTTCTTTATTTATTACTAATGATGATCCTAGAAATTTCAGGGAGGCAATGGATTCATAAGATGGAAAACTCTAGAAAAGGGGCATGATTGAAGAAATGAAATCCTTAAAAATAATGAGGCTTGGGATCTAGTGGATTTTCTAGCTGGAAGAAATCCCATTGGCTATAAAAAGATGTTTAAGAAGTTGAATATAGAAGGAGAAGTGGAGAAATAAAAATCCTGGTTAGCAGAAAAATGTTATTCCTAGATGGAGGGAATTTACTTTGATGATGTGTTTTCCTCCATTTCCAAGATAAATTCTATTGCATTTATTTTACATGTTTTTTTCTCATTTTATTTTTAAGTAGAACATATGGATGTGAAGTTAATATTTCTACATGGGGATATAGAAGAAGAAATCTACATGAAGTGGCCAAATGGATTTGTGATGAAGGGAAAGAAAGCAATGCAAGATAATAATAAAATCCCTATAAAAAAATTACAAAGGATATGGTATCATAAATTCGATACTAATATATTGGGACTTCACTTCACATGGAGAAAATTGCATCACTGTTTTTATTTAAAATTAGTTGGTGATCATCTTATTTATTTAGTCTTATATGTGGATGATATGATCTAATTTGAAATAACAAGGAAATCATCCAAGAAGTGAAAACATAGTTTTCCTATAAATTTGACATGAAAAATTTTGGTGCTACAAATTCCATTTTGGGCATGGAAATTAAAAAATATTAGGAAAATAAGAATCTCTCATCAAATAAAATGAAATATGTTGAGACAATATTGCAGAGGCTTAATATGTAGGAACACAAACAAGTAGATGTTCGTATTCCTATAGGTGTAAGGTTATTTGTAGGATAATGTCCCAAGAAACAATAATAGGAAGAGGACACGTCCTATTTTCCACATGGAAATGTAGTGGGAATTTTGATATATGTAATGGTTTGTACTTCACAAGTATTCAAAGTATTGAGCAAGTGTACTTCAAATCGGGGAATGAAAATTGGACAACTGTAAAGAGGGTTTTCAAGTATTTGTTTGTCACTACAAGATATGGATTGTGCTACCAAGAAAGAGTAAAATTGTTTGGAATGTTAGACATACATGGATTTTTAGATGTAAAATAGGTTAGAGATATAGATTGTAGAAGAAGTAAAAGTGGGTATTTTTTATCTATTTTGGGGAGAAATCAATTGGATGAGAAAGGGAAAATTCATACTGGTAGTATCAACCATAGAAGTTGAAAACATGGAAACCATTCATGTAAGAAAGGAAGCAGTATGGTATCAAATATTGTGTTTAGATATTGTATTAGTACAATGAGATAGAGGATAGATTGTGATAATCAAGATGAAATATTCCTAGTGAACAACCCAAAATATCACTCCAATACACATCATATTAATGTTTAGTATCACTTTTTGAGAGATACGTTTGAAAAAAAGAAGATGATATTAGTGAACATGGACACTTTGAATAATGTTGCATATTAATTTAAAAAATATAATCTCACTAATAAGTTCTATTGGTATATAGAAACAATGGGAATTATTTCCCTAGATTGTTGACCACGTACTCCTATGGCCCCCAATGTGCAAACAAAACAATAAGTGAGAAATTTGGGTATGTATTACATTATTTGCACAACTACCAAACAAATTGTATGATGCACTAGGTTTAGCGAGGGGGTTATGGGTGGTTGCAGCAACCCCTATTTGGTGGGAGGTGGGTAACAGTGGGGGGGAATCCCCACTACTCGAGAGGTTTGTAGGGGGATGGAAGTCCCTTTGCATGGGGATCTAGGGGTACTTCACCCCACAAAGGAAAAAAGAAAGGGGTTATTTTTTGTGTCCATTATTGGTAGTTTTCTACACTTTATTTTCACTTTTAGTAATTTTGTGGTGCATGGTGGTTTATTCTATGTTTTTATTCTATATATTATAAATATGAATATATATATATATATAATGGTTTTCCCAATTTGGGTGACCAAGGTAAAATATTTGCATTAATGTGTGTGTTTTCTGTTTCATATTTTTTATTTCATTGAGAATTTGTTTGTAGAAATTGATTATATAGTTTTAAAACCTACACATAATCTGAAGGCACATTTCCAATGGGGATAAAAGGCCACATGATAAAATATAACTAAGTTCCTTAGGTTATCCACTACTATAGTGGCTATAAATTAATCCATCCTCCATTTAATTATTCAAAGAGGGGGCATCCTACAAACCTTAGAAATACATGTGTATGTGTGTAGCCAAATGGGCTAGAATGATTGGTTGAGTTCTTTCATTTTCATGTAAAATTTCCTGACCTTGATCCCCTAAGCTAGTTGTATTTTTTTCATGCCTCGCTTGATGTACTTATTAGGTTAGGTTCCATATTAAACTTTGACATTATGTACCATCTAGGAAATGTGTGGAAGTGCATGGAGGTTTCCTTGTGCAATTTTACTTCGAAAATATCCCAGGAAGTTATAGAAATTATTTTCCACTAATTTTTTTGGATGTTTGGATATATTTGTGAGAGAAAATGTTGTATTAAAACCCGCTAGGTTTGGTACACTAACCTAGACTAATATGTTTACTAATGTATCATCTCACCCCTTAGGTTTGGTGCCTAGACTAATGTGTCATCTCTCTCTCTCTCTCTCTCTCTCTCTCTCTCTCTCTCTCTATGTGTCATTTTACAGGTATCCACAAATGATATCTCAATTAATTCTGTGTGTGTGTTGTGTGTGTGTGACATTTTATAGCTATCCCCAAAGGATTTCTCAATTAATTATCTCTCTCTCCCCCTCCATATCTCTCTCTCTCTCTCTCTTTGTGTGTGTGTGTGTGTGTGTGTGTGTATGTGACATTTTATAGGTAGCCCCAAAGGATATTCCAATTAATTTTCTCTCTCTCTCTCTCTCTCTCTCTCTCTCTCTCTCTCTCTCTGTTGTGTGTGTGTGACGGTTTACAAATATCCACAAAGGATATCTCAATTAATTCAATGATATATCCAAAGATATCGTGTTGATTCTGCATGTCATTCCATTCCATTCAGGTTCTTTGATGTTACCACCAGTCTATTAGCGATGTTGGCTAATATTTCCTTATATATAGGATTTTAAGGAAGAGGGGGTGATTTCAAGACAATTATTTATTCAAATAAATGAATACATACATATTTATCAATAAATAGATATCTATCTCATGTGTTATCTTAATTAATTTGAAGATAATCAAATGGACCATGATGTAGACTTAGGATTTACAAGGGAATGATCTTTAGGAAGGAAGAAAAATATCCCTTTATCCAATTCCCTAAAAATATTCCTTCCATTGGCTTTTATGAAGGATTAATAACAAGATAGAAATTAGAAAGAATTAATTCAATATTCTATGGGTCAAAACTCCACATCCCCAAGTTAAATCCATGGATCAACTCATATCGAACTTAGGTAGTAGGAGGTGAGGTAATGATTTCTCCACTTAAATGGTGGTTTTAAACCTTTTATTTAAGAAATTTATTGATAATGAGGATGCTATGAGGAGAGAACCATAGTTTTATTATAATTTGCACTTGATGTTAAAGCTATGAGATGCCACTTTTAGTTTGATCATGCATGGTGAGATGAGATCTTTTTATTTTGTTAAATTTCTCAGCCAATAATTACATTATTGCTCAAGAAAGTTCTATGGAAAATTCGATGAATCATAATGAATATTTCCATCAATGGTGGCTTTATTGTAGTAAAAATATTTTAGTAAGGATTTTGTGCACATCACCAAATCATATATTAGGAAAACCTACACTTTGGATGTAGCTTATATCTCTACCATGTTTATGTCTAAAAGATATGTTACATATAGAATATGTGTTACATAAGTAGAAGCATGCAAATAAGTCAAATTCATGGTCATTAAAGGAGGGGAAGTATATGGTAGAGGAATATGTGAATAAATATGTGTTCGTAGGTAGTAGCAAGGAAGTAATGAGGGTTAAAGGAAGATATATCAAGCATCTTGTGGAAGATATATTTGTGGAAGCGTCATTTGAGAGTTTGGGAAATAGTTCAGATGGATTTAAATGAGATAATGGATTACTAAATATTATTTACGAAATTAGTATGAAAAGGAAGTATGGTTGAACATGGGATATTGAAGGAAACAAGAAGATAATGACATTGTTATATTTTCCTCGCACTTCTTTCATGAAACAATTTCATATGGGGACGATTTAGTATGGTTTTATTTTTTAAATAGTAGAGTCAATGTGGTTTGGTTGGGGTTGGACTCCCCATAGTTGATTTCACTAATGAAATATCCAAAATGATAATGGAAGTTAAAGCATTTCTTTCCTTTGATAAGGAATATTTCATTAAAGTGCATTGTTGTATCATGTTTTTCCTCCATTTTTACCTAGCTCTAGGTTTTGGAGTTCCAAGAAAAAGAAAAGAATATGTAAATTTGATTTTTATTTATGGCTTGATGTTGGAATTTTGTCTTACATGACATGGGATGAAACCCCTTTTTCTATCTTAGTATGATTACCCTTAGTGCATTTTTTGTGTTAAAATGCCTAAATTGGGATTATGCATACTATATCCTCTTGTATGGATATCTATGATGTATACTATATTTTTTCCGGGGGATGTTTGTAGCTTCCGAGCTACCCAATATGACCATCGATTAGTTGATCACAACTACCTTATAGTAGTTGGACCACATGGATATTTCCTATTTGGTAAATATTTTTTAGGAGCATTTTGTGTCATTTTTTACTTCTGAATATATGTTGGCTTGATGGGGCCTAAAATCAAGTTCAAATGTGGTTGCACGAACCAACAAAACCCACTATTACCGAGCCTTTCGACAACGATCTTCTTGCACAAACCAAAGTCTCACCCGAGGCAATATTGGGGGATGCTAGAACCAATTTTATGCATACATAGGTACAATGAACTATGGATTTAGGGATTTTCTTCTTTGACAAATCTTCGCAGAATATATCTACTAATCATACAATAATTTTTCAACACATCTGTTGAACTTGCTACTATACTATGTGATCTTGCTTAATCATACATAAAACAACATAAGTAATCATAAACCAAACTTCGCTATGAAATTTCATATCAAAACCCTTACTTATCACATATAAGCATAAATAATAGTGAATTAAAACACATCAACAGAAACTTGGATCTATCTTCAAAGATCTTTCATTAATTTCTCAGATATTTCTCATACATTCACTTTCACCTTGCACACTAAGTTGTAGGTTTCTGCACACACAACTACAATCTTCCTAAGGTATTTGCACACTCAGCTGCAGGATCCTTTCTTCTAACCCAAAACACAGACTTTGACCCAAAAAATTCTTACATCAAAATAAATTTCATCAACTTCTACTTGACTCTTAGACTGCTATCTAGACTCATATAGATTTTGCATTTACAATACCATGGTCTGAAACCATGCACATAGTTCAACGTTCACAAAATATTCCCATCCCATTACACAATAAGGGGCTTTGACCCACCCCAAAGAACCTAATACTCAAAATGGACTTCACTCTATGCGCTCCTCTCCTCGATCTATGGAGTCTTTCTCTACTGCTTTATTCGAGGAGATCCCATATCTAACACGACCCCAACACAAAATTTTGACTCATCCCGAATCACAAAGGTGGTGGGCAATTGATCTTCACTTTGATTCTACTCAAGGCATATTTCAATGGTGGAAATGCTTCGATGCCTACTTTCTTTCCCATATTTTTCGTCCTCGCTCACTTCAGCCACGCTCTCTTGAATCTCACTCGCTTGAAACTCATTTATAGTCTTATTTCCTTCATCAACTGTGAAGCGCATTAAGACTCCACGTTGAACATATAATAATTTTGAAATTATGGGGATGGAATCGTCTTTGTACAATTTCAGTCGGATTCCATTAATACGACCATGGAACAATTATTCATTTAGCTTCGCGAGCTAAATTGTGCCTCCCTCTGAAAAATTTTGGACAATGTAAGGACCCAACCAGTGTATTTGTAGTTTTCCTGGGAACTTCAAAAACTTGTTGTCATATAAAATAACTAGGTCTCCGTATTTGAACGTATTTGTCTTAATATGGTGATCATGCCAAGCCTTATCCCTCTCCTTCTAAACCTGTTGATGAAACCCATCGATGAACCGATCCTCTTCCAACTCAATCAGTTACGCCAATCTCTACGGAATAATTTCATTGTTCACCATATTTTTTACTACTATGATGCAAAGACTAGGTACATTATACTCCATCGACATCACTACTTCCTTTCCATACACTGAAACCAGAGGAATTCCAATATCCCATTCATTTTGGTTTAACGTTGCACACGTGTCACCACATTCTCTAATATTTTGTTGAAGGCCTCAACCATGTCGTTCACCTAGGGTCATATGGTGTGCTCATTTGGTGACCTACTTGGAATTATTTTTTCAATGCTTCGATAGTGCTATTCAAAAAAATCTTACCCCGACCACTCATTAGGATTTTCGAGCATCCGAACTGTGACACAATATGCTCGAAAATGAACTTTTCCACCATGTATGTAGTACAATTCTTCATTGTTTGCGGCTCAGACCATTGGCTGAGGTAATCAGTTGCATTAATAATGTACCACACACCTGTTTTATTTCTTGGTGGATCGATTAGTCCCATGAAGTCAATCACCCATTTATCAAAAGCTTGCAACGTAACATGCGGGTGTAGCACAATTTCATCTCGCGCATGATGGTCTTCCATTCCTCTGACAAACATCGCATGTGTTACAATACTCCTTCGAATATTTATATATCATATGCCACCATAATCCAACGTGTAGAATCGTCTGCGCAATATCTTTTCCTACATAGTGACCTTCAACCACTCTGCCATGTGCTTCAACCAATATGTTGTGTCGTTCATTCTCAGGAACATATCTTTGCAGAATATCATTAGCCCCCATTTTATACCGATGTCCTACAATCAGAGTAAAATATGCCTCCCTTACGACCATCTCCTTCCTCTGATGTGTTGTGTATTCTGCAAGTGCGATTCCCATTGAGATAAATTGAATGATATCTAGGAAATGCTCAACTACAACCTTGATAGCAAAAAACTGCGCATGAGATAATCCTCCCTCAATATTTTTCAGTTCGTCCCTTGTCTCAATCCTAGAAATATGATCTAGTCCAGAATTTAAACGTCCTAGCTTGACAATTACTCTGAATTTGTACTCTTGGAACAACAATAACCATCAAAAAATATTCCACCCCCCCTCCCCCCAACACAAGCTTGTTGACGAGGTACTTCAAAGTAGAATGATCCATGAACATTTTGAAGTGTGCACCAAATATATAGTGTCCGAATTTTTGCATTGCATATACCATTTCCAACCCTTTGCACTCCGTGGTGGAGTAGTTCCTCTCCACTTTAGACAACTTCTTGCTTGCAAAAGCTACAGGTAGATCAATATCTCCTTCCCTACATTGTGCTAACAAAAATCCAAAAGCTATGTAGGATACATCAACGTGTACATTAAATGCCTTCTTCCAATCTGGGAAGACGAGAATAGGCACAGTCACCATGTTTTCTTTTAGTATATAGAGACTCTTGTGACAATCGTCATCCCAGTAGAACTTGACATCTTTCTTTAATAATTTCTCCATTGGCGCAGTGATCTACACATACGCCTTAATGAGCTCCCTATAATAACATGTATGTCCAAGAATTGTGCGTAGCTGCTTTACAAATGTTTGGGGTTCCAAATTGATAATCACGACAATATTCACAGGGTCTACCACAAGTCCCTGTTTTCACACAATATGTCCCAACAAAATACCATATGGTACGCATAAAATGCACTTATTCATGTTTAAGGAGATTTGGTACTTTTTGCAAGTATCTAGCATCAAACGTAGAATAGAGACATGCTTATTTAACATGCCAAAGGCTGTCTAGTTGCCAAAATATACTTTGAGGAACTTGTGGATATAATCTTTGAAACTTGCAACAACAACCCTGGAAAGTATAGTTGGGGAGTTTTTAAAACCAAATGGCATGACAATGTACTGAAAGGATGCCCACTCAGTCGTGAAGGTTGTCTTTCTCTTGTCTTCTGGCGCAATCCTGATCTGATGATACCTTGAGAATCCATTAGTAAATGAGTAAGCTTCCTACCCACCAAAATTCTCCAATACTTCATATACGAATGGTGTTAGAAATGGATCATGTACACATGCATCGTTCAGCTTTGGGAGATCAACACAAATCCTTATCTCGCCCTTATTATTCCTTTCTTCGATCACCATAGGGCTAACCCACTCAGGCTCCTCGACCGATTCAATGATGCCAGCATCAATCATCTTATTGATTTATTCCCTCACTTTCTCCTTGTACTATGGGTTCAGACGATATGGGCGTTGCTTGATCGACTTCACATCAGGCTTCAAAGTGATGTGCATATCTCCTAGATTATGCACAATGGCTTCTAATTTATAGAACTTAGTTGGTAATAGGTCCTGGTATTCATGCATCAGTTCAGTGACCTTTCTTACTATGTCACCATCCCAAAAGTCCTCAATATTCACAAATTTGGGTTCTGCCTCTGAACCTATATTGACTTGTTGATTCCTGACACGTTTTGCTACATCAGGAATTTCTATCTCAGGCCTCACAACCTTGCCTTGTCCTTCTAACTCAGTAATATTAACGTCGCTCAGATCCTCCTCACCTTCCTCTACAGTAAAATTGTAGAATTCATGGGCTTGTTCCAACTACACAGCCCAATCAAGTTGTACCAATGTCCTTGGATCCTTGGCAATATGGAACAATCCTATTTTGACTTCTTGAAGAGCCTCATTAATGAACTCCCAGCCATCAACGAAGCTATAAGTTAACAAGAATCCTTCTATCATTGCATCCCAATCCATAGTGCCATGGTGCAGCTCTATCTCAAGATACCATTGTTAAGGTATCGTATCCAAGGAATGAAAGAACATGTGCACCCACTCTAGTTGAGGTTTTGGCCCCAAGCTATTGTCCAATGAGATAAATGCTCACGAGGACCTTTCTAACCATCATTCTTCTCCATGATATTTGTGTCTACATGACCAAACCTCAGCGTTATAAATTTGTAGAACTCCTTCCATCCTCCTAAACTTTCTCTGTAAGCGCCCCACCATTGGGCTATAGTAGAATTCAATTCGAAGTCCAAAGCCTCGTATCTCTAGTCCTCAAGCACATTTTACTCAAATTCTTCCAAAAACAAGATAAAATTACTCATTCCACCATAAAAAGGTAAGTCACGTACTTCCGTTCGAACACAACGCAGAGAATTGGTGACTTTGTTACAACGCTTAGTAGTGACTTCTTGCAACCGATACTACGAATTCTCTAGCTCTTCATCAGAATCTGAAACACATGAACTATCTTGCTCCTAGTGTATTTTTCCATTCATGGTGGGATTAATCCATTCTTCATCCTACACGGTAATCTTATAGATCTGGTCAATCTCAACATCCCCATACACATGTTGGATAGGATTTGTATAACACGCACCTTTAGAAGGATATAATAGCACAACAACTCAGGTACCATTATTTTCAAATATTATCTTCCTATTCTTCAGGTTGATTATAGAATCCATGTCCTAATCCCAATCAAATCCCAACAGTGTAGGATAAGGATTACTATCATCAACGATCTCGATGACTTCAAAGTCGACCAATATACCTGCACCATCGATATCTATGTTAATCCCCTACAACCTCCCCATAGGAATGATCTTCTGTCGATTGTCCATCCTCAGATAAATTGGTAACCCTTGCAGCTTAGGCCTCCCCATTCGCTCCCATGTTTGTTTTGGCAGAATGTTGGCATTTGATCCTAGATCTAGAATGACTTCATCCATCTCATAGTCTTTAATTTGCGCAGCCAACTAGATCTCTCGGTCAGTTCTCCACTTGTTCTTGTACACTTTATTTACTATATGTTGTTTGAGTTGCAACTTTTCCTTGCGAGAGTAGTTATATATAAGGTCATGTAACCCTTCTACAACCTTTTGGTCCCTTATTAATTTCATACATGTATGCAAGAAGGATGCCAAGATAGACTAATCAACTTCCTTAACTTCAATATCCTTCTCAATTTTATTCTTGAGTGGAAATAATTGCCTTTGCGTAGTTGATGTCGAAGCTTTAGGAGTCATAAATGTCTTATTTTCTTCCATTGAATGTATCTTTCTCACGCTACACATTAAACTCAAAATTTTTATCTTCGACTTTCCTTGTCCATGTCTCTGTCACAGTCCTATTTTCTTCTACGCAGTTTCCTCCGGTATTCACACCATTGCACGTTACTATGTTAACACTAGGTTCTTCCTTGCGCAGTTCAACCATCATCATTTTATATTCTTAGTTGGTTTTTGGTTATGTTTCTCCTGCATTTTAGCTAATAAAAGGACAATCTTCAATTTCATGGCCAAATTCTTGAAAATACTTACAGGAAGCTCTAGTAGGATTCTGGTAATCCTTGGAAAAATTTCTTGGTTGTCCGCAATTCTAACATATGATTTGCCCTCGTCCACAACTAGCGCCTCCTCCTCAACCATGCCCTCGATGAACCTGAAGATTTATGACCTTTTACCTGCATTATGTATGTACCAAGACTATTCTGCATCATTGGATCATATCTCTTACAATGTTGTTCATCGTGCCCAACCGAACTGCAGAAATTGCTTTGGCGATCTGACAAAATTTTGTAGCAGGTGACAATAGTCCATGGAATGTTGGCCTACAACTTCGCATATGCTACACCATACATGGGGCCCTACTCTTTTCCCAGTACTCAATCGAGGCTTCAATGGACTCGACATCCCAACACCCAACTAGTCTTTATAAATAGGGAATTTCTCTTTATAGTGACCCTATGCTTTGCACTTGATATAGCATACTTTTGACCTTATATCAGATCTAACCTCATTTCCCTTCTTTATATCTTGTAGCTCTATGTGCAAGCTCGCGAACTGATTTTGAATCTATTGCACCCCTATTGTTGTATCAATTATTGGTGAAGCTTCAAGCTTCATCACGGTCCCCATTGCTTCAGCTTGAGTTGCAATCTTCTATTGTGACAATGGAAATCTGAGATGAGGTGAAAATGCAACAATGAACCATTCTCTATGTTATTCATCTCGAATCTTGACGTCAATTTGGCTCAACTATGTCTTAAATCTTTGATCTACCTCCCACACGATCTCAATAGCCAGCTGCTTAATCTCTTTGATTTTTGTGATACACTAGGACTGCGACTTTGGTTTCTTGAATTCAGAATTTAGTGCGGTCTTCATCTTAGCCAATGTAGCATGTGCATTCATCTTAACATATTTCATGTACCAATAAAATTATCTATCTTGCAGAACTTTAACCAACTGTGTTTTCTTCATGTTTTCATCTCTAATATTCTGTGAAATCCATATCACTTTTGCAACAAACCAAAAAAATATTTTGGATCATCCGATCCCTTGAACACATGGATCTTTGGGGGTTGGGGCATGGTGAATGGGGGAGGTGGAGGTGGAGGTGGATGAACGAAAGGGGATATGGTAATGATGGGGGTGGAAGGTTGGGGAATCTCTGCAGTGCTTTGCTGAATTTATGATCTCAACGACGAACTTCTCAGGGTAGCAGCATTGCTTTCTCCTTCAAATAACATATGATTTTTAGTTTCAACGTAAGTAACCCAATTTTTTATGAATATTTTACTGCTCTGCGTAGCACCAGGTTCTCTTTCTTTGAACATTAATTTGAATGCATTTGTAATACACCCTTTTCACACAATATAATTTTAATCTAGAACTTCAGTGAATTCAAGTACTTTCCTCTAGGGCCTTTGAATAACTTGTTCTTTGCTTCAATATAAGACACAAAAGTCTCAATCATGAACTCAGTAATAAACCCTCCTAGGATACTATCGATCCAATACTCAACAGCCCTTGTGATCTCGTTATCAATATTTTTCAGCTTCTCAATCAAATCTGGGGTCGACACAGTTGGCTTATTATTAAAATGACCTGTCTGCACAAATAGTCTTGATATCCACTCATACAACTCACTAGAAAAGGACAAGAAAAATATCTCATACTAATCTGCATAGATATACTTTTGTAACCAATGTTCATTAGAGATGCACAAATTTATTTTTTCTTGCACAACAAACTCAAGTTCTTTTAGATCTACTTCAATCTCTTGCTTAGACAAATTCCACAGCCAACTCTCCCTCAGCCAGATCCCTATCCCGGAAACGGAACAATTTGTTTGCTTGATGGGGCCTAGACCCAGGTTCAAATGTGTCTACATGAACCAACAAAACCCACTATTACCGACCCTTTGGGCAACAATCTTCTTGCGCAGATCGAAGTCTCACCCGAGGCAATATAGGGGGATGCTAGAACCAAGTTTCTGCATCGAGAGGGACATTGGATTGTTGCTTTAGGGATTTTCTTCCTTGATAAAGCTTCACAGAACAAATCTACTAATGATACAAACATTTTTCAACACATCTTTTGAGCTTACTACTAGACTACACGATCTTGCTTAATCATACATAAAACAACATAAAAAATGATAAACCAAACTTCACTATGAAATTGCATATCAGAACCCTTACTTAGCAAAAATAATCATAAACAATAGTAAAGTAAAACACATCAACTGAAACTGAGATTTATCTTCAAAGATATTTCATTAATTGCTCAAATATTTCTCATACATTCACTTTCACCTTATGCACTCAGCTACAAGGGTCTGCGAACACAGTTGCATACTTCCTAAGGTCTTCACGTACTCAACTGTAGAAGCCTTTCCTCTAACCCAAAACACAGACTCTGACTCAAAACAATCTTACATCCAAATTCATTTCATCAACTTCTACTTGACTCTTAGATTTCTATCTAGACTCCTTATATATATTTTTCATTTACAATACCATGATATGAAACCATGAGCGGAGTTCAACGTTCACAAAATATTACCATCCCGTTACATAATAAGGGGATTTGTACCACCCAAAATTCCCTAAGACTCAAAATAGACTCTGTGTTGCGTGCTCCGCTCCTTGATATGCAAAGTATTTCGCTACTGCTTTCTTCGAGGGGATCCCATGTCCAACAATCTAATGAAAATTTATAACTTCTTACTTTTTTTCTATGTATGATTTTGAAGGAAAAGGTGACAAGATCCCCAATTTTGTCTAAAATATTTAGATAGAGGACAACATAATTTCCCATCATAATAGAAATTGGTTATAACCTCAAAGAAATCTACCAAAAATTTAAACTTATAACCTATATATTTATGGTTAATAGCATTCCTTAATTGAATAATTTAACCAATTAAACTAATTCTTGAAACATATATATAATCATGGAGTATGTCCTAAAATTATTTTTCTGGGCTAAGAGTTCATCTTCCTTGAACATAAGGAAACAAGTTAACGACCCAATACTTAGAGGCATGTGGTAGGAGTGAAAGCTTTCTCCCTTAGAGACCACCAATCAATAATTAGAAATAGTTTTCCTTAAATAATAGCGATGATTCAACCGACATTAGCAGATATTGAATGATAATTGTCCCCACTATTAATTTGAAAACAAAGTTATGATAAGTTTTCTCACTATTTAAAAAAATAAATTAAAAAAAAAAAACTTTATGATAATGTCAAATTTAAAATTATGATTATGATTGATTATATAAGTCCATTATTTTATCAAATATAATAATTTGTAGAAAAAATTATATCCAAAAGATTCATTGCATGTCCTTTTATGGGATACATTGTAATGAAGTTATACATATAAAACAAAAAAAATGCCATAAGCGTGATAAATTTATAATTTTTTTCAAACGTGCATTACAAATTAAAAAAAGGAATTTAATAATATTTTTTTGATCGTGTTACAATCAAATATTTATTGTATCAAACATTGAAACGTTTTAATAATCATTTTTTATTATATTTCACAATAAAAAATCGGTTCTATCAACTTTCAAAGTAAGCAATATAGCTGAGTGTGATAATTATATTTTTAAATTATTAAATATGTTTAATATGACATTTCATTGTTATTAGTTATAAAATCTAATTGATTTTTTTTAATTGTTTGTATATTTCCTTATTATATTTATTTATATTTATGAAAGCAATCTAGATACTTCTCAATTTAATTCCACAAGTTTCACAAAAGGTTTTATATTCAATCAATCAATGATTCCAATTATTATAATTATTATTACCATATAAGGAACTTGATAAAATAGAAACTTGATAATCCACAATTGTAACAAAAACCACGTGTAACTTGATAAACCAAACCACGTGTAACAATTGTAACTTGATTTTTAAGACTTGTATCTATAAAACAAGTTTCAATAAACCTACCTTACATCTACCTTACCTTATAATTATATTTATCTTCAAATGCTATTGTCATTTAAAAAAAACTTTACATCCATAAAAATTTGAAATGGAAAGAACAAAGTTGAAACGGCCATAAACTTTTTAAACTATAGTAATGGTCATGATCAACATGGTATTGCTATTGTCATATTCACTCAAAATACTTTTACATACAAAAGGAAATTTTACTAATATTGCATAATTTACATAAGGTTTACATTGTAAAAATTAATTCAGTTTGTCAATCTATGCCCTATTAAATTGTTGAAGCCTTATATACTTAGTTTTCAATGCCTTATATACTTAGTTTTGGTGAATCCTTCTATGTCATCCCTTGGAAAACAGCAACTCACTTTTTAAAACAAGAAATTTATTGGGATACAAGGTTTAGTGCATCATTTTCTTTCAATTAAATTGTGATGATTCATACAAAGTAAGTTCCCTTTTAGTAACAAAATAATCTAGGTGAGATGGTAGATACTTTAAGGAGGAGGCAAAGGAAAGTATTTTTGTCAAGAGCATATTAAGACAAATGAGACATTTATTGTCCAAAGAGACACATATTAGAAGAGGTAAAGGTATGCATCTTTCTCAATAGCATACTAAGGCAAGGGAGTCATTTATTGTATAGGGAGACACATATTTAAGATACAAAGGTGTGAGCTACTAAACCTAACTTTTCATCAAGGTAGACATGAATAATTTATTTACTAATGTACCAAATAACCAATCATTAATTCCCCACTCAAATGCATCACCCTATTCATACATTTAATTTTTGAAAGATAAGGCAACCCCCAAGTTTTCCAAACACTATGCTTTCCGAATTCATTCATGCACCCAAGACACTTGGTTTATTTTATTAGCAATTGGATGATCAAGTATCCTTTACATCATTATTTATCATGTTTTTCCTTATAGCATGAGTAAATAATTTATAAAATATATATGTAATTTGATGATCTAAAATGGAACATTATGCAATTTTCATCTATATTGGTATTTATTGGTGGAAAATTTGAAGTTATTGGCTTGTACGATCCATTTTAGGACAAGGTTATGCTTTCATGATTTTAGGTTTACAAGATTTCGGAGTCCATTTGACGCATCAAATGACATGGGGTAAAAAATTTATAACAAAATTCCCAACATTTTAATGTTATTCTACACATCAAGAGCTTTTTAATGGCTTAAATTTCACCTCAATTGAAATTCGTATGAGAAAGTTATGCCTCCCACAAATTGACCTATCTTATTGACCACCATGATGCTAAGCAGATGTAAATTAGCTCACATTATTCACACAATGAAATTATTCACATATGGACTTTCAAGAAAATTCTAGAGGTCCAAAAACCTAACCCTAATTTATAGTTGAGGCATTCAAAAACCTTAATCCTAACCCTATATAGTTATAAAGTCGTGTTAAATATTGGATTAATAAGAAATGAAGAGCTTCCATTCATATTGTATTCAATACGATTTCATAAAATAGACAAACATTAAGTATAGGATATTGAAGGAAAACAATGGAAGTAGAACACCATGTAACAACAATAGATCCCACAATACCCATGTGGCAACTACGCAATTAGTGCACTTTTCTTCTATTTTCATTTCGTAGCTAAGAAGAAAAGTGTAACACATAGACCTCACCTTCTAACTAGAGGATTTTCCCATGTTATATTTTCTTCGGTTATATATTGTGTTCATTAAGTAGATGGTATGTTATTTTATTGGCTTATTTAATTTTAGTTTCAATTTATTTTAGTATTTTTTTCACTGCGCTATTAATATTAAAATCAAATCTAAAGGAAAGCACTACATAAATGGAGATTGTATAATATCATAAGATCCATTATGATAAACTATTCGGATGGAATATCCATGATATTTTAAAAATCATTTCGTGTATGTTCTTGTTTTATTTATAAGTTGAACTATAAAAACTTGATTTTTATTTTCAACTACTTGAATTCATGTATGTTCATCAGTCCTTTTGTGAGATATATGACTTGTTGCATGTAATACACTAGCTACATGTTTTATGTTGCAATCATTATGGATTTTCCACGCTAGCTACATGTCTTATGTTGGAACCATTATGAATTTTCCTATGCAAATTGCTCAAACTTTGAAGTAGTCAGGTATTGATTTTATTTGACTCCTCCTCATCCCTTATCAATTTTTTATTATTTACTATGTATCTTTGCACTTCCCTTTGTAATATCTTTATTTTCTCAACTAGAACTAGAAGCTCCACTCTACTTAAATGTCACTTGGACTCTCTTTTTGCATTTTCCAAGATAATATTTAGCATTTTGATTTCATATCCATGGCCATAATAATATTGTGCATCTTCCACCTCCATATTCCTCATTTTTTAACCATATTTTTTCTACATGTACCTCTAATTATACAAAATGTACATATGCTACAATTATTTGTGAAAAAATTGCATATTCCAAAATATTTATTTAATTAGGTTATAGGTCAGTATTCATATCATTTCATGTAGTACATAAACCTCATAATCCAAATTATAGTGATTTAGGATTAGTATCCTCTAAATTATCCTTCAAATGACTATACCCATGCCTTACTCTCAGTCCTAGGCTATAAGTTATGGCTTTATGGAATAAACAATATTTGTCACTTTTTGGTACTTATCTAGATAATGCAATAATTCTTAAAGACTACCTTCTACCACCTATAAAATAAAAAACCTAACAAACACTATAAATAGTTTTATATAGAGCATAAATATTACTCTTGATTATGAGTGCATAGCTACTTCCAAATTGGTCATATGATGCACAAGTAAAATTCCACATAAATCTAAATTTTTTAATTCTACCCTTTTTATGTCCTCTAGACTAAGAATTTTTAGAAAAAAAGAAAACTATCTGCCAAATGGAACAAAAGCGGTAAAGCTTGAATGAGACAAGAAATTGTCTATATTTTTAAGGAGGTCAAATTTTGAATAAATTATTTTTTCCATATTTATGATTTGTGTCACTTTTCTCGCCTAAAGATCTAAAAACCCTCCAAAAGTGGCATGGAATAGTGTATTTTGTGTTGTTTTCGAACCTCTACTCAAAACCCCTTGGAGTTATACCAAAATCCTAATCATGTATATTCTTGTCTACTCTTTGGACTCACTATATAAAAATTATTCTCATCTAGGTCATTGTAATTTGTCATGAAGTAACACCTTACTCTTCAAAAACCACTAATTTGAATTTTTTAGAAAATTGGAGTAAGATTGGATAGTAGCCCTCATAAACACTTTGCAAGGCTTGAAATTACACATTTTACCCAAAATTTCAATTGATTTAAATTTATTTTTCTTTTAATATGTTCACAACATTTTTTTGGCTCCATATTTTTTCTTTTTTTTTTAATGAATATCAGCATCATGATAAGGCATCAATATAGCTAACATGACACTACATGTGGCTATTTATATGGAATTTATTTCCACTTGTAAACAATTCATATGTCCATGTCGCTACTTCATGACAAGCTAAAGGATTATTCTATTAGAAAACTTTAAAATTATACTTTCATTGACAAACCTCAAAAATACCCTTCCACTGGTAAACTTCCAAATTTTTTCTTCAATTGATTGAAAATTTCTCCTTTAGTGTATGGAGAAATTTTTATTTTGGTGGATCAATTTTTTTTCTCTCAATGACTCAAAATAATTATCCTTTAGTGAGCTCAAAATTCTTCTCCATTGGAAAACTATAGAATGCATCTTGATGAACTAGAAAATGGTCCCAATTGTTGAACTTCAAGAAATTCCTTAAGAAAACTCACAAATTCTTCTTTATTATTGAAATATAAAATGTTCTTAAATGAAAAAAAATAGTCTCCATCACTTGACCATAAAAACCTCCTTTCGCCAACTAAAAAAAAACTTTCCATCATTGAACTACAAAATGCTTTTGAATGAATTTCAAAATGGTCTCATCAATGGGATCATTTTGTTTTTCATTGAAATTAAAATTCTTTTCCATAATAGAAATTCAGAGTCCAATTTAATGAACTAAAAAGTTTCCCGCATCACCAAAATTTAAAAGCTTCCTTCATCAAACTTTAAATATATATATATATATATATATATATATATATATATATATATATATATATATATATATATATATATATATATATATATCGCCTAACTATAATGATCTAATTTGTGGGATCATTTTTTTTTCATTCAGTGAACTCAAAAATTATTCTCATTACTGAACTACCAATGATGAACTAAAAAATGGTCTCCATCATTGAACTTCAAAAAATTCCTTTATCAAACTCAAAAATTCATCTCCATCATTAAATCACAAGATGCACTTCAAAAAACTACAAAATTGTTTCTTTAGCAAATTCAAATATTTTTAATGAACCAAAAAACTCTCGAACTTCACTAAATTTCACAATCCATTTTTTTTTTTCCATGACATCAATTTCTTCTCTAACTCTTTGAATTCATTTAAATCTAAATTTATTTTGGTGATTGCATTTTTTCTCAAACCTCGCCAAATTTCATCAAACATTAAGAATCTTTAGTTAACTTCATTTAAATTGGAAAATTTAACCAAACCTAAAATGAATATGATTTTTTAATGTTGTAAGCAAATGCAATCTAGGCCATTATTTTTCACTAAAATTCCCAACCACCATGAAAAAATAAAAGTTAGCCTCCCAATCCAAAAGCAACTCTACAACTTGTAAATTGATGTTATTTTCTCTTTGGTGATTCCAAGGAAAACCTTGACTTGAATTTTCTTTAAAAATTAGGCATTTTCACCCTATTTTTTACAAATTTCCTCAACTTGAGGAAAATAAAAACCATTTATCATTTTTTTTCTTTCTAACTCACAATAGTATTTGTAATCACTCCCAGGGATTAAATTCATGTTTTGGTACCATAATATAATGTACCCTACTCCCTTGTTCAGGTAGCTTGCCACAAATTTGACCCATGCATAATTCTAATACCATTTCAAAATAAAAATATGCATAGCATGACATATAGGATCTTGGAATCATCTTTAATACATAAAAAAGTGAATAAAAATTGTTTATACATGTGTATCAATAATTAAGTATAGAAAATGTAGATTTAAAACATCATTCAACTTAGCATTTACATAATAAATGACATAGTGATCATATCACTTATCTTTATAAAAATAAATTACACAATGGGTTGCACATGATGGATGTTCCACCCATTTTAAGGCTTTGTTTGACTAATCCTCTTTGCAAAAATACATTCACAAGTGGGGCTATGATTCCACATGGATAGAGAAGCTTCTACAAGTGTTTGCAGTCCACCGACATATCCCAATATCAATATATTCATAGTGATGTGACCCATACAAAAATTAAAACCACCAAAGTCTCTTCCTCATCGGTGTACCCAAACTAAGGGGGTGATAATTCCTTAATTTCACCATAAACCATTAAATAATTTACATCCCCTCTAGGGATCCAACATAGACCACCTAGTGATCTCTCAACTGGGGGCTTTAGGAAATTGAGATGAAACAAGCATTTACACATTCTCATTATGTAATTTCTAAATAAAAGCCACTAATAGATATATAATCTTCATTATACGCACAATTTATAGCTTCAACAAGTTATATTAAATTTCCTTTATGACTATCTACCCTTTCTTAACACTAGCTCTAGTTTTCTTTTCCCTCTTATTGTTCTAAAAATATGTTTTGGAAACTACTCCCTTTCCTACTTAAATTTCCTTTTTCTTCTTCACCTATGCTTTCTTAACTCCCACTATTCCCAAAGATGTTTGTACTAATCCCATTCTAATCCCATTCTATCATAACTAAGTGACATGAATTTCCCACCAACATCTTATGTGAGTGTACTTAAACCTATGTTTCAAGAAAGACCTAATATGGATTTTCTATCAACC
This sequence comes from Pinus albicaulis, assembly GCA_034641835.2. Taxonomy (NCBI): domain Eukaryota; kingdom Viridiplantae; phylum Streptophyta; class Pinopsida; order Pinales; family Pinaceae; genus Pinus; species Pinus albicaulis. The sequence goes on from CM076581.1 coordinate 1,105,074,034, forward strand.
TCCCACATGCATTCAATGATTGTATTTGAAAAATAAAATGGAGATTATATGGTAATAAAAAACTACGTTGGGAAAAATACATGGAATCATAGGCATATAAAATTTTCCCCTCCTTTTTGAAATCATATCTCCCTATGGATATAACCTTATACATCATGTATTTAGTGATGTATTTTGTTTTATTATTTTCAATGTATATTGTTTACACATTACATTTCTTGGACCTCAACTATTACTAATATTCACAAATATGCATTTCCAATGTAGGGTTTAAAACAAGGTTCTTATATTCCCTTGCATCAATGAGGGTTTTACACCCTTTATTTAAGAAAGTTGTTGATAAGGAGGTTGTTATGAGGAGACGATCTTGGATCTATCAAAAATTGGAGTTGATGTTCAAGCTATGGGATGAAATTTTTTTTATTCATGCATCGTAAGATGAGATCTTTTATTTTTTTAAAATTTTAATCTTGTCATTATGTTATTACTTCAAGACGTTTTTGCAGGATATTGGAGATAAAAAAGGGTTATTTTAATTACCCATTCATGAAGTTCCTAATTTTTTATGAGGGTGTCATCATGAGGAATCTCTTGAAGATGTACATCAATAGTGGTTTGTTTGAAATAAAAATTTGGAGGGAGGAGGTTGTGAACATCACTGAATCATTAATTATGAAATCCTACACTTTATATGTATCTTTTGACAAACCACAATCATCTCCACAAAATAGGTTTGCATAAGGAGGATGTTTTAATAAATGGAAACATGCTAAGAGGTCAAATATGTAGGCGTTGAAAGAGAGGAATTATATTGATCTAAAATGTACTAGTATATAGTTTTTAATTTGTCTTGGTACTTTTTGTGTGAAAAAAATGTAGAAATTTTCTTGTAGGTCCCATTTAAGTGGCAAGTACCAATTTGGAGATTTACAATTCAGAACATTCCAAATGTAATTTGAGGCATCAAATGGAAATTTTTTGGGTAAAAACTTTTCAAGCATATGTCCCAACCCCTTGGCATTATTCTACACATTGAGAGCTTTATGAAGGCATGCCTCTCACAAGTTGAACTACCTTTTTTACCACCATGGTATTGAGTGGATTCCACATCAACCCCAATTACTCACACATGTGGGTCTATTCACTTCTATATTTTCAAGAATATTATAGATGGTCCAAAACCTTAACATTAATTAAGATGTGAGGAAAGAAGAAAAATCCTAACCCTAATCCTACATAACTATCAATCTTTTTTTTTATCACCTAAGAATCACTCACAACATGGCATAGGTCATTTTCAACAATTCCACTATCATAGGAAAATAAAAGCTACAAATGGAAATTGAATCAACAAATCAAAATTGTGAAAAAAATCTACAACAAGTGGGATTTTGTTTAACCAATTAACAAAGCCCATACGGGGGAATAATAGATATATTTTTCAAATTTTTTGTGACACCAAAAAGTGTGTCATGCATGACATTTCAATATGGCTCACCCACATCACATATTAATTTTCCAAGGAATCCCTTGCCTCAATCATATCCTCCCAAAAGATGTGTGAGCTCACTACTCTTATCATTAGTGCATTTATTTTCTATCAATTTTTTACACCAATGTTTTCACTTAGGGATATTCGTTTCATGTGTGTAAAAATTTGTTCAAATACTCATTCCAAAATACCAAGATGCATTCAATAGGGGTAGTGTCACCCCACTTCCAGTATGTACTTCTTCAAACTTGAATATTAAGAAATCCCTTTGTGATCTTTGCATGATCTAGTATATACTAGTCAACTCATCTTTAGGGAATATTTTCATCACTATGCATCCAAATTTATCTCAATCCTTATGAATTTTTCCATGGATAATTGATATTTTTTCCACCTCCACAAGCCACCCCATTTTTAGTTCCCCTTGCATTTTCATTGCCCATGATGCTTAACCCTTTAGGATGGGAGTTTAATAGTTTGTATCTCAACAATTGCACCACATACTCCATTTTCTTCATCATATGGACTTGTTCCCTTTGAATCCTATTCATTATCATTTATTGATTGGTTATATAAAATGCATTGCTACATTCTCAAATGACCTTTCATCGCCCAAAAATTAGTATAAAGTTAAAATTACAACCTTCATTCATATATCCCCCATAGATACCAACAAATGGGTTCCCAATCACCTCATACATGTTTTTCCCACTCATTCCCTTGGCACAGGGGCTTCACTCAATGAACTTCTAACATATCACATGCATTTTTGGTATATTAAAGAATACCCTTAATTTGACTATATATTGGAAAATACCTCTAAAAATCACATTATTCAACCCCTACTAATATGAACCCAAAAAAAATTCCCAATTCAAAAAATCCTTACTTTCACTAGATATTGTAGGTATCCATATTTACATTTACATTTTTTATACCCCTTTATAATTTTTCATTAATTTTGAGCTCCATTTTTTATACCTTCCAATATTAAAACCCTTTACACCATATATATCCCCCAATATATTATGTCAGTTTTCCTCAATATATATCTCCGAATATGAACCCATGTGGTATGGTATTTCTCCCCTAGTGAAGCCCCCATGGCCCTTGGTAGCAATCCATTTCATCATTGGGGGAACCCATCTCTATGTTTATGAATTCACCTTGACCATTTTTGCATTTATTCAACAAATATGAAAAGTATTATTGTAGAAGAAACTCCTTATGTCATCATCACACTTGTATAAGTTTTTCCCTTGGTGATAGACATCAACAAATTCTGCAACAGTTGCAGACAAACCAACATGCACGGAAACTGAATTTGTAGTCAAACAGAAATGCTCACATTGTCAAAGAACAGGTCATATGGAAGATCATTTTTTTGATCACCATCCTTTTCGCCATTGTGGTGAGCATAATCATTCATCAGAGAAATGCTGCAACCAAAACCAACCAATCAGATTTAAGATCAATTATGAATGGATTGATACTTGGGAATGGTCGTCAACAACCAAAATATTGTATAAGTTCTACAATAGAATTCAAACACACCTATTGTAGTCGACAATCAAATAAATATGGTACTCTTGTGCAATTGAATGGGGGTGTACACTAGTGAAACTCTCCTACACCTGAAGGGGGGGAGTTCAAAAATGATTTCTAGATGATTGTCTCTAATTTCAGCTGACTAAGAGGGGGAAATGATAATGAAATTGAAGGTGGTTGTCAGACTAAAATTTTCGACAACATTAGCAAATCAGCCAGTGGGCATCTTCAATAGCCACTAGGCATCTTCAACAGCCAATGGGCATTCAAACATCTAAGAATCTTGTGGGCATCAACAATGAGCAGTTTCCAACAGCATCAACAAAATCAATAGTGAGTTGTTTTTTGACATTATCAGCCAGTGGGATGTCATCATCAGCAAATTTTCCAGTGGGCATCTTCAACATTTTGTTGGTGGACAAGCAAATTCGCCAGTGGGCATTGTTAGGGTCCTATAATAATATGATTCATAATTTTGAATTGACTATGATTAGTCTTGTAATATTTACATACTTTGCTTTCTGCAAATTGTTTTCCCATATTAAAAAATGTAAAGAGGGTAAGTCATAAAAGAAAACTCAAAGGACTTAAATAAAAAGATCAAAAAAAGAATATAAAAAATGAACCCCAACAAAAAAGAGATAAAATAATACTGAAAGTGATGCAAATTCAAATTCCACTACTTTTTACTTTATTTTTCAAAAATAATATTGTGTGCAACTTGTCAAAAATTCCACAATCCATCATAGTCAAACAACATAATCTTGATTATTCATCCTTTAAATTTCATGTTGATAGATAGAGAATAAAGATTTAGCCAAACTATCTAATCTTGGAAGATCACTAGTTAGGTAGAGAAGAATAAATAAATTCAATAGTTTAATCTAAGCCATTGGAAGTAATAAGGTTAGAATTAGATAGTTTGTTGTTAAAAGAAAAATAAAAGGGGTCTACAAGCTCAAATGCACCCATGTAAATGAAGAAAAAATGTTAGTGTAGATGATGGGTAGGCAGAAGCAGTTTTCACAAGGCATGGATAGTAGAAATTGGTCATTTCATATTACTAATTCCTTTCAAACTCATTTCCCTTGTAAAAATACTCCTTCCCCTTCATTTTAATCCTTTCCCATTATTTCACTCATTTTTCCTTACAAAAATCCCTTTTCCTTAGTTAAAAAACATATTATCTTTGGAAAAGTAAAAGTCCCTTTACTAATTTCCCTTTTTTCAAAATACCCCCCTAAAATACACTTATCCTAAGTCTAAATGGTTAAATTTATATGTCCGGTCCCACTATGAAAAATCATTCCTGATATCATTTTTACATTAAAAACTTAGTGTATTTTACATTCCTGCACATATTAACATCCCACTATATATTATTAACCCCCGATTAATACATACATACATACATACATACATACATACATACATACATACATACATACATACATATATACATATATATATATATATATATATATATATATATATATATATATCCCAACTCATTATTTTTATAGCAAATAGTTTTAGTTTTCCCACATTTAATATATCCTGGGCCTACCTTATAACTCCACTACATATTAAACCTTTTACATATCCCATCACATGACATTATTCCCGGGCCCCACGCCTATCAAAATCCCTGACAGGTCCTTCCCATTCACCTAGCCATTAGATCAACATTGATCGGATCTGACGACCAATAGTCTCTATTGCATCTCTGAATGCACGAATTTTAACATTATGCAGAGCTTGCAAAATGAGTTGTTTTCAGAGCCCCACTCCCTACTACATGGTGATCCTTCATTGCATCGCATCCTCCAAAATAATATCGCCTACCACCTTTTGCCGATGCGAAAATCGCCAAATGGTATTTTTTCCCATTATGAATACCACCCCTCATTTGAAATTAACCCTGCGCATTAGTATTTAATCAATTCTAGTTAAAAAAACATAATACCACCCTTTGCAGCCTTTTATCACCATTTTCTGTTATAGTTTGCACAAAAAGAGCATTTTCGACCTATTCCTAAGCAACAAATAGCTCTGTCGACCTCTTATCAAGCCATTTTCAACTAGATTTTGACAATCTTACTACTAAAGACACTGCAGATTCAATTCAAAGCTTTATAAAGACCATTGAAGCCTTAAAAATCCTCTGCATGCTCATAACCCCTTCTACAAACTAAAAGCTTTGTTTTTTCCAGGTATTCCTGAAATACCAAAGCCTATTCTTAAGTAAAGAAAGTAACCTGTGAATTAATTGAACCAATTAGGAACTTTGTTCACCAAAAGAAAACCCTTGTTGCTTCCCAAACCTTTTTCTACAGAACCTAGTCATAATTTTATAGAATTCACAAGGCATAAAACTATTCTTGATCACAGAGACTAATTATTTGATCAATTGAAGCATTATAGACTAGAGGAAAAGCCATTGTTTCGTCCCAAACCCTTCTGCATACTGTAATAATATTTAAGAGGTGCTCCTAAAGGCCTAAGATTGTTTTCTAAGCAAAGAGAGTAATCAATTAATTAAAATTAACAAAACAAATGGCTTCTCAAAGCATTGTAACAGTTAATCAACCTCCAGTTGTGGATGTAGAAAACACTCCCTTAGCAGACATAAAATTTAAAATAAGTGACCCTATCACTAAATTTAACCTTCTTGAGCTCCACTGTTGGAGCCATGACAAGTCAATTGCCCAAGCTGATGATGTTTTCCTTTGGGATTCAAATTTTCCCAAGTATATTGTCCCACAGACCTTCCAGTGTCTAGAGGTTATTAGACTTTTCCAAACTAGTTATATGTTTGATTGTTGGAACAGGGCTCCCTAAAGCTGTGAATTTTGTATATTTTTTTATTAATTAGTCTAACATAGGGATTTTGGGGTAGTTCAAAGCCCTAAACGCATTGTAATGGGTCAAAGGGTAGACCTAGAGTCTGTAAACCACAGTTTACAAACCACGGGAAAGCGTAGGCTAATTCGATATAAATAGATGAATATTTGGAGTCTAGAAGGTAGGAATGAATTGGGAGTAAGGCTACATGCGAATTGTTAGATCTATTTGGGTTGCTTTGGGGTAAGGACTCCTGTTGGTTGTCTGCGTAGAGATCCTCAGTCCTGCTATGTGTGGACCATGCTGGCTGTGTGCGCAGGCTATGTTTGGGTTGTAACTGGGTTTTTGGATGCTAATATATGTGGTATAGTTGAAGTATCTCTGTGTAATCTAGATTTATTGTGCTACTATTGATGCCAATATTCAGAATCTATCTAATGTTGTGAATACATCTATGCTATCTGTTTATGTTGTGAATATATCTGTGTTATGGTATGAAGTATATCTATGATCTGTTATTGATGTGTTTATGATATTATGTACTGGTAACCGTTGATACACACGTGGATGCAAAGGTACTGACTAGATATTTTAATGGTAATAGCTCTGTTATGATTAATTGTGGATTATACTGTTAAAAAACCTGCAAATAGACCTATCTATGCAAATCTGAGAGGTTGCGAACACAGATCTACCTTGATTACATACCCTCTCTCAGGGTGTGGAAACCTGGTTCCAACACCCTCCCATACTACTCTGGGTGAGACCTTGGCCTGCGCACGTAGGTCATTGCCGAAAGGGCCAGTAATATAGGGGTTTGTTGGAAAACTTCAACCTTTGAACCTGGGTTAGAACCCCTGAAGCCAACAAATGGTTCTGTTACAGGGACCAGGAGCATTTTGAGAGAGAGATCGGGTAATGCCATGAGGTCATTGGAGACCTGAGAAGGAAGAAATTAAAGAGTGGTTTGAAAGAAAAATTCAGAAATTCATTGTGAAAGAGAATCACAGCGTGAAGCCAACAGCTGAGAAGTGGAAAAATAAGTATATTTTTACTGAGGTATATGAAGTTTTCTTTGTAACCTTTTCACATGAGTTGTAGGAATGGCTAGCTAGGCTCATAGATTTCCAAGCATATTGGAAGGATGAGTGGGTCACACAATTGACTCTAGAGTTGATCCAGCAGTTGGAAAGAATTGACAATATCATCACCCGTATGGTAGACCACTGGGTGGATAGCATGCTAGGAGGATTTGTGACAGAATTTGCAGTTGATCAATTCATATCCTATTCTGAAGCAGAGCGGAAGTTCTTCAAAGGGTTTCGAGGTAAGTTCTTGAAAACATTGCCATTGCTGATTAAAATATTATTGTGCGAAAAAGGAATTCTATGCAGCCACATTGAGTGAATTAACTCTGACCAGAGTGAGGGTACAACTCAAAGTGGTAAGTACTACATAGTCAATCAAGAAGGGGATAGATCCATTTACAGTTCGTCAAGATAACTGGCTGCGCACATGGGAAATAGCCCTCCTACGACACCACCTTCAAATCTGCATAAGGGCAAGAACTTTCCCACACCTCGGCCACCACCACCTCCCCTTGAAGAAGATATCGCCACATGCATGAAGCTACCCACCTTCAAAGTTGTAGGACATGAATATATGGACCGATTCTGGTTCGCCGCAAAGTCGATATGGACTGTGCAAAATGTGGCCAACAATATTGTAAAAATGGAATATCTATCCCTCGCCTTCAAAGGAAGAGCCCTAGATTGGTAAATGGGATACATAGCTCAACATGCAAATGCTACCATTCAAGAGGTTAAGGATGCCCTAAAACAGTAGTTTCGGAATCATAAGTCTATTCTCAAATAGTGAATGACCTAAAATATTTCAAACAAGAGCCCTCTGAGTTTGTATGGGAGATTGACCAGCGCTTAAAGAAGGTGATCAGAGAGGGAAAATTTCTGTATGATGACAAACAGTGCAAGGAATGTTTCATCGCTATGTTACTACCTCACCTACACAGGCCTATGGGTCGGCAAGCCATTAACTCACAAGAAAAATCCTTGGAGATTTCTATGAAGTTAGAAGTCATGCCGAGAGATGATGTTCACTTGGGGGTACAACAGATCCAAGGGCAACTGCAGGAAATGCATCTCGAAAGCTAGAACCTGCGCAAGGAGTAGGGGAAAGAAGCTAGCCTTGACGTATAGTGCATAAGATGTAGGGTGTCTGGGTATGCCAAGGATCAGTGCCCTCTATTGGTGGATTACATGCAGGCCAGGGGACCTAGCCCGTTACGTCCTAGGGAAGGTGTGGGACCAAGTAGTCCAACCTTATGGTACGCTGACTATCGCATACCAGGACTACATGATACCAACCACTGCCCCCTTCTGGCCACTTACGTGCCAGAGTTGAAGCAACAATGGTGCCGATTTTTCTCGTGTGTGGGACATGACGAGCAGAACTTTCAGACATATGACCTAATGATGGACTGAGGAAACCTATATATGATGCAGGCTTACCCCTTGTCACCTCTATCTCCCTCAAGCAGAGGAGGGGGGAGGGGTGGAGGTGTAGGTCAGGGAAGAGGAAAAATGATCTGTTATAACTATGGAGAATTATGGCACTTTGCAAGGGACTGCCCGAACCCTGCAAGACAATCTTGCAGGTATTGTAGACAACTAGACCATGTGATTGAAGACTGTCTGATTCTGATAGAAAAAATGCAGGAAAAGTAGTAGCCACCTATGCATAATGTACAGAGGGTTAAGGCTGAACCACGTGATGAAGGCCCAAGCATTAATGTCATAATGCGCAGTGGCATGGTGTAATATTCCTACTTTAGCAAGCAGCTAAGGGGAATATTATTTTTTTATTTTTGCACTTAGTAGTTGGATAAATGGGTAAGGAGACCCATGCATAATAAAAACATGAATAAAACCCATTATAATGTGAAAGGAGATCATCACAGTAGCTAGATTTTACACTTGTGTGTGTGAATTTGGGAAAATGGATGAGGACAAAGTCAAGTTTGACTAAGTCAACATGCATGCATGAAGAAGAGATCATCAATGTAGCCAGTTCCAGTGTGAACAAGGATCAGCATAGACAAACATTTGAGAGCTAGATTGAAGGCACTTGAGTGTGAAAAGGGATAAAGTGGATTGAAGAGGTCAACCTTGACCAAATCAAATAGCACAGTATGGAGGAGTGGCCTTGATGAAGGTACAACGTAATTTTGAAGGGAGGTTGCTCATGAAGAGTTGGAAACCCTAATGGGTGGGACCCAAGGTGAGGAGGCTCACAAAGTTTATAAGGAAGAGGATGGAAGCCATTTGGGGTTAGCCTGGATATTATTCATTTTGGTCTGGTTAGACTATTTGGCATCCTCTTGTTGTTTAGCAGAGTTGCAGTGTTGTTTAGCACAAGGATCTCCTGTTTAGGAATCCTTCTCCTTTCTTGAGAAGCCTCTTGAAGGAGTATTGTACTTCAGTTTTCCACATTCAGGCTTGAGGCCAAGCATCCTCCTTTAGCCACAACATTATTTCTGTAGAGTATAGTGCTGTGCTATAGGGTATTGTAGTGGAAAGTCCCCAACACCACTTTCTCAGCTTATCTTTATGAGGAGGGAGCTTCCCTTCCTTTGCAAGATCTGTTAAGAAGGTTTCTGAGCATTTTACACATCTTGGCATGTGGCCAAAGCATTATCTATAATTGACTGTGTATTCCTTGGCAGGATCTGCGTTATTTTTCTGAGTGTTGTAGTAGCAGGGTTTGAACCCTTGCTTGTGAGTTTATTCCTTGGAGGAAAGGCCAACCCTTCTCCCAGAAAGCTTTGTACATCATCCTCCTTTTATTTCTTGTATATTTCAGCTATTTGTATTCAGAGGTACAATGTAACTGCGTTTTCTAGATCTAGATCTACAGATCTGCTATTATGTTCTTGTGCTCTCATGAAACCCTTGCCGAGTTATCTCTTTGATGTATAAAAGATGCTAGATCTCCATTTTCCTCCATGTTATGATATAGTAAACTCCAGATCTATTATTGCATCATATTACATCTGAACCCCTCAGAAAATCATGTTGTGCATGCTTCAGTAATTTCTGCATACCATAAGTCATGGGGTTTGGGCCATTTTTAGCAGTACCAGGACCGAGAGATATATTTAGCTTAGTCAAACAGATTTGTTTCTAATTAATATATGGGTGTGAGTCCCATATAGCATAAGCTAAAGGATCAAACCATTATTTTCCCCTGTTATTATGCTATTTGCTGGGAATAATGTTTTTAGGGATTAAAATGTTGTTTTTCCCTAACTTTTGGATCTTAAAATGAAGAATAAGTTGTTGATGTAACATCAACTGATGATAATTTGTTTCTTGACACATTTCAAGAGTTAATAGCTTGCTTTTACTCCAGCATTGTGTTCACATATTGTTGCAGTCCCATTATTGGGCATTTTCCCGTCCATTCTAAGTGTGAGAGGCTTGTTTACCTCACTTAGTTTGCTTGGTTTCTAATTTCCTCTTGGATTTGGGTCTTATATTATCATATCTAAGGGATCCAAGGGCTAATATTTTTTTCTATAGCAAAAATTCCTGAAAAATGTGTTTTTCAGGCATGTCCTACTAGCAATCCTAATTTTGGGATATTACAGTGGTATCAAAGCATAGTCTTGGCTCAGCGTGTGAGTTCCATCCATCAGAGGGAGAAAGATCAGAAGGATGGAGAGGATTATTTTACTCTCATCACTTTTCATATCCAGAAGGAACCTCTCCCATGAGGTTAAGCTGATGAAGGAGAAGAGATGCCAAGAAACTCCTAGAGGGTTTTGAGAAGAAGAAGAACCATGCACTTCCTATTCTCATGAAGAAGAAGACAAAGGGCATGGAAGACACTTGGAACATTAGATTCTAAGTGAATACCTTGTTGAGTACAAGACTTAACTTAGAGCATTCAAGGAGACTCTAGCCTTCCCACAGTTCATTCAACTGGAGGAAGAAAGGAGACCTTGCAATACAAGAAGAATGAAGGGCAATAGGTTTCTATTGTCTACTTTTGATGGATCATCTTCAGCAAGGAATTGGACAAGAAGACTTGCAACATTCTTCCTACTACATCCAGTGGTAGAAATAGAAGCAGTAGAGATTGTAGCGCTGCACATGAAGGGCAAAGCAAGCACTTGGTGGTTCAGCCATATAAGTCATGCAAAAGTATTTACTCATGTATATTTCACTCAGAGGGTGATCAAGATATTTGATGAAGAACAATCAGAGAGGGAGGAGCCCTCACCATATTTTGAGAAGACTTATATCAGTGTTGTCACAAACTTGGAGGAGCAGCCTTCAACATTAGCAGTTGAGGGAGCCAACATAGTGGAAGAAAGAACTCTTGCAGCCATGCAAGGTGTTCCCAAAGCCCAGCAAGGTATGATTGCATTTCCACTTTCTATTATTGCAACAAATATTTCAGAAGATTGTGGAAATATGTTGTTGTATGACCCAAGATCATCACTTACTGCTAATCTAGAGTAGCAAGGTTGCACTACGCTGTCCAAGAGCAGCAGTGGAGAGATAAGGACCCATTCCTCATGGGAAAATTCAGATGTCAGCTTCATTCAGGAAGCCATGGAGGAAGAGATGTCAAAGGGTAGACATCTTGAGATGAGAAATTATTTCTCCTCTCTAGATGACACTTTCTCAATGAGCACGCCACAACTCAAAGAGAGACTTCTACTTTTAGCAGATATAAGGCCTCTTTGGTTTTGGAAGGCCATAAATGAGGAGGAGGTCTCATCAGGAGATCCCGTTGGAGGTGCACTTCAACATTTTAGGAAGTGAAAATTTCTTCAAAGGTTGGAGGATCATGGTGTCCTACCATGGGAGGATACCAAGAATTTGCAGAATGAGATCCATCACCCACATTGGGATGAGTGGATGGCAATATGGAGCAAGAGGTTTCCAAAACCCTTGCAGATTTATGATACAGACCAGCAAGAGGCATGGCTGCGTTGGTTGTTTTTGGGTGAGTTTGGTCACTACCAAAAAATTTGTATTTCTTTATCTCATGCCTTGAGTCTCAATGATAGGATGCATAAGAAGAGGGCATGGTTGTTGTGGCTATTAAGAAGAGAGTTTGGACATCATATGTCAAATCTTATGTCCATGTATTTACCTTTGTTTGAGATATGTCTCATATGCTCACATGTATCTATGTTTGAGATGTATTTCATGTATGTACATTATTTTGGGAGGGAGGATAACTTCCCCATGATGTATGAGGGAGCTAGTTTGTACTTTTTTCATGAGACAACTCACATGTTCTTCAAAGTATTATTGCTCCATGACCTGCATTTTTATAATGCAAGGAGGTAGCAAGAGTCCTTGTTTCTATGGCTATTATTGAGAGAGTATGGGTTGAAATTTCTCCATACTCATTATGATGTTTTAGAAGGGATGTATGGCACTTTTTATTGCTATTTTGATCGTGTACATATGATATATATTGTTTTTTACTACCACATAGTAGATGAGCACTCATGCACAGTTAGTACTTTGTTGGAGGAAAACTTGCCACATGACATTCTCAAGCATCAATTGGGAAAATTGCACTGTATCCCCTAGATAGCCCATTGGTATCATGAGACCATCAAAATTCTTTCGATTTGGATGCCAAATGGTGATGAGGTGCCATTCATTTTGGATGGGATGAATTGGGCTAGCATGATTCATGACATGGGAGATAGGATCTTTGGAGATCTATTCTTCTTCTTGCCACTTGAGGGCAACCTATTTGCAACCCACAATCAGTATGTACTCTACACTTTCCATGACTGGAGAGGAGGATAGCATGGGTGTAATAGCATCATTTTTCACCCTCAGGTGATTCATGATTGTCTTTATGGCTTTGGGCGCCCATTCCTACAGACTTGAACAAATTCACTAAAAAACAGTGTTAAAATTCCCATACGCGGGTATGCCCAGATTTTTCCGCATGTATACGTGAGTCCACATGTACGTTTCCGCGTATGCCATTAAAACCATTAAAAATATATATAAATTCCCTTTTTTTGGACTGGGTTGATGGTTACTCCAGTAGTTCAACCACCCCAGTACATGGCCAACTGTTTCCAACTGACTGAAACTACTTTGAGGGAGTATAAAAGCCCCTCATGTGCATGGCCTAAGGGAGAGAGAAATTTTATAGACATTATACTCTATTGGAATCCCCAATTCAAGTATGAATCCTTGTGCCTCCTGCACTTTCCCAGATTTATACAGGAAACCCTTGTTTCCTGGAGATGTTCATCCATTTATATGCCATCTCGAGTGCACAATTCTTGAAAGTTACTTAGCAAGGCAAGGGCGGGATGAATCCGGACGACGGTTTGCTCGAAGATCATGGAAGGATTCAGGTGATCTCTCCACTCTTTACTGCTGTACATTCTATTCGTAATAATGAAGAACCATCTTGTTCCTGAACTTCTGTGTTAGTATCTATTTGTATATGTGGAAAGATTGATTATCAAGCAATTATTATCGTTTATATCATCTTTTACATGGATTACACTAACATTTAGGAGAAATATATGCCGTACAACTAGTTTTCCATGCACGCTCTTTCTTTTTTTCCAGGTTGAGGGAGGAAGAAAGGTTACTAGGGGTTTGGACCCCGCGGGATCTACATCGAACGTAGGACTACAGGTGAGTTCTGCTATTGTTGTTATCTAATTTTTTGCATTCAAGTATGGTTGTGTGTGAGTTCTTCTGAATGGCATGCCCTGCTCTATGGAGGTTTTGACCCAACAAACTTCTAGGGTGATTTTCCCTGAAACAATGGGGTAGGCCATCTTTCCTATAATGTTCAGCTATTCAGCCCACCTTCTTTGCAAGCACCTAAGGTGGAGGAGATCTTTCATGAGTTTCCATGTTGGAGGGTGACTCATCTTGTATGGATGATAGCTTGAGGGTGGAGGTTTTTCATGGGAATGATAGTTACCAGACACATTTCAGACTCCATGCCTTGGTAGGGAGCCTTTCAGTTCTATCTTTGCAGTTGCTTGTGGACAAGCAACATTTGGGATGGGAGGACTGTAATATTCCTACTTTCGCAAGTAGCTAAGGAGAATATTAATTTTTTATTTTTGCACTTAGTAGTTGGATAAATGGGTAAGGAGACCCATGCATAATAAAAACATGAATAAAACCCATTATAATGTGAAAGGAGATCATCACAGTAGCTAGATTTTACACTTGTGTGTTTGAATTGGGGTAAATGGATGAGGACAAAGTCAAGTTTGACTAAGTCAACATGCATGCATGAAGAAGAGGAGATCATCAATGTAACCAGTTCCAATGTGAACAAGGATCAGCATAGACAAACATTTGAGAGCTAGATTGAAGGTACTTGAGTGTGAAAAGGGATAAAGCAGATTGAAGAGGTCAACCTTCACCAAATCAAACAACGTTGTATGGAGGAGTGGCCTTGATGAAGGTACAATGTAATTTTGGAGGGAGATTGCTCATGAGGAGTTGGAAACCCTAATGGGTGGGACCCAAGGTGAGGAGGCTCACAAATTTTATAACAAATAGGATGGCAGACATTTGGAGTTAGCTTGGATATTATTCATTTTGGTCTTCTTAGACTATTTGGCATCCTCTTGCTGTTTAGCAAAGTTGCAGTGCTATTTAGCACAAGGATCTCCTGTTTAGGAATCATTCTCCTTTCTTGAGAAGCCTCATGAAGAAGTATTGTACTTCAATTTTGCACATTCAGGATTGAGGCCAAGCATCCTCCTTTAGCCACAACATTATTTATGTAGAGTATAGTTCTGTGTTGCAGGGTGTTGCAGTGGAAAGTCCCCAACACCACTTTCTCATCTTATCTTTCTGAGGAGGGAGCTTCCCTTCCTTTGCAAGATCTGTTAAGAAGGTTTATGAGAATTTTTTACATCTTGGCATGTTTCAAAAGAATTCTCCATCATTGACTGCACATTCCTTGGTAGGACCTACGTTATTTTTCAGAGTGTTGTAGTAGCAGGGTTTGAACCCTTGCTTGTGAGCTGATTCCTTCAAGGAAGGGCCAACCCTTCTCCCAAAAAGCTTTGCACATCATCCTCCTTGTATTTCTTGTATATTTCAGCTATTTTTATTCATATTTGTAGTGTAACTACGTTTTCCAGATCTAGATCTGCATATCTGCTATTATGTACTTGTGCTCTCATGAAACCCTTGTCTGGTTATCTCTTTGACGTATAGAAGGAGCTAGATCTCCATTTTCCTCCATGTTGTGATATAATAAACTCCAGATATATTATTGAATCATATTACATCTAAACCCCTCAAAAAATCACGTTGTGCATGCTTCATTAATTTCTGCATACCATAAGTCATGGGGTTTGGGCTTTTTTTAGTAGTACCGAGACCGAGAGATCTGTTTAACTTAGTAAAACAGATTTTTTTCTGATTATTTTCTAGGTGTGAGTCCCATATAGCATAATATAAATTTTCCAACCATTATTTTCCCTGTTATTACACTATTTTCTAGGAATAATTTTTTTAGGGCTTAAAAAGCTGCTTTTCCCCAACTTTTGGATCTTAAAATGAAGAAGAAGTTGTTGTTGTAACATAAAATGATGATAATGTGTTTTTTGTCACATTTTAGGAGTGAATAGCTTGCTGCTACTCCAACATTGTGTTCACATATTTATGCAATCCCATTATTGGGCTTTTTTCCATCCATTCTAGGTGTGAGAGGCTTTTTTACCTCACCTAGTTTGCTTGTTTTTTTATTTCCTCCTGGATTTTGGTCTTATATTATCATATCTAAGGGATCCAAGGGCTAATATTTTTTTCTGTAGCACACATTCCTGAAAAATGCGTTTTTCAGGCATGTCCTGCTAGCAATCCCAATTTTGGGATATTACACATGGCTACTGGGGGAGCTAAGGATAAAGTTGTGAATAAACCTCTTAACCGAAAAGTAGTTGTAAAACAAGAAGGTTTGGACCTACAGAAAGAAAGGGAAAGCTTTATTGCAACTTGCAAAGACTTTACTAAGGATGAGGCACCTACTTCTCAGGCTCCCGCAAACCTAAAAGTGGATGACGAGGTCAAAATTTTTTTGTAGGCATGTATGAATTTGTTGTGCAACCAAAAGGTAGTATAAAATATTCAAGCACTAGTAGATAGATGCACAGAAAAATCTAAACCCATCACAGAAGTTAAGGATGTGAACAAACTTTACAAACATAAGAAATGCACTGGTCGAGAGATGCGACTTACTACGCAGATTGGTGACTATGAGATGGATCAGGTCATCTTGGACCTGGGATCAGATGCAAATGTCCTGCCTAAGAAGACATGGCAACGAATGGGAGAACTGAAGCTCGAATGGTCTAGTATATAGTTGCACATGGCTAACCAGCAGAAGATCATACCATTGGGGAGGCTATCGAAAATTATGGTAGACATTGTAGGAGTTATGGTATGCCCCGAATTTGAAGTAATCCAGATTGTGGAGGATGCGAATCCTTACCCTGCGCTTCTAGGGCTAGATTGGGCTATAGATGTGGGAGGTATTATCAACCTAAAGAAAAGAAGCATGGTGTTTGAAAATGAAGGTACCTGGGTGATAGTCCTGCTAGATCCTGTGGAAGGAGAGTGGTATACAGAACCAGTGCACAAAGAAGAGGATGTGGATCACATATATAAATTGACCGCTCAGGATGAAGATTGGATCAATCCTATAGCTGAGGGTGTTCTCTACTAGGAGAAAGATAAAAAATGTTTTTCTGACTCCGATGGGGAGGTAGAAAATTGGCAGAATAGGTTACATGATGTCTTTGCACTGCATTGTGTTAGGATCACAAAGAAATTCCAGTGTATTTCCTCAGAGGTAAGATAATTGCCCTACTTTGATGGTTTTGGTAGAATTAAGGAGTTCCTACGAACCTTTGAAGTTGAAGTCCCAAGAAAACAAAGGCTATGGGTCGTTAATCTCGCAATGCGCGCAACCCCTGCGAGGTGGTGGGACATGCATAAGGGGGCATTCCAACATTGGGAAGAATGTCGTGACATGATGAAATTACGGTTCGAACCTCTAACTCACCTGCGCGTAAAGACTTTCTTGGGGCAAGGGGACCCGCGCGAGCACTTTTCCACGTCGATGACAGAATGGGGTGCAGAACTACAAAAGAATGGGTCCATCTATTCATTCATTCCTTGGGGCCAATCCCGACCACATAGTATCTAGATGCAGAGTTACACCAGCATACTCACCACTGGGACACCCTGAAGGATGAGTTTGTAGGGACATTTGGGTTGATAGGAGGAACAAAGGCACTTAATGAAGCTTTGTAGGAAATTGATGCCTTGGTATTTGATGAATCCCTCCCGTGGGCAGCACAGGGGGCCCCAGTGTTGGAAACACAGATGCAGGACATAGTCAACTGTCGCAATATGTCGATAGAAGAATGTGATGAGGACCCAAGGAATATTTATATCCAGAGTTAGAGGGGGAGCTTGAAGTTTCTAGACCTCTACTGCAGACCATTAATGTCACTAAACCTATGAAGTTGTGAGAAGTTAACATTAGAACAGAGGTGCAGCCAAAGTTAGCCAAGATTGGGGACTATTGGGATGATGATATTGTGGGAAAAGTTGCAGAACTCCTCGCGAAATACCAAGACTTATTCCCGATGAAATTTTCGAAGCTCAATGGGACCACAGGGGACCTAGGAGTCATGCATATCACTTTAAAACTAGATGCGCGCCCGGTAAAGCAGCGCCCTTATCGGTTGAACCCCAAGTATAAACAGAAAGTCAAGGAAGAAATTGACAAAATGCTTGCCGCTGGTATCATTGAACTGGTTGAACTGTCAGACTGGGTAAGTACGATGGTGGTTGAGGAGAAAAGGACTAATGGAGAGATACGGACCTGTGCTGACTTTCACAAATTAAATGATGCTTGCATACATGATCCCTTTCGTATGCCATTCTCAGATGAAATCCTTGATAGCGTAGGGGGGCAAGAGGCATATTCGTTCACTAATGGATTCTTGGGCTATCATCAGATTAGGATCTCACCTGAAGATCACAACAAAACTACATTCTCTACTGAATGGGGTTCATTTTAGTACACCATTATGCCATATGGACTCAAGAATGCCCCTGCCATCTTTTCACGAGCAGTAGTTGCAGTAATTAAGGAATTTATCCACAAGTTATTAGAGGTATATTTTGATGATTGGACTGTATTTGGGTTAGTAAAGAGTCATGTCTCGAACTTTTGCATGATGTTGGATGCCTGCAAAAAGCACCAAATATCCCTCAATATCAAGAAGTGCATATTTTTCATACCATTTTGGATCTTACTGGGTCACATAGTTTGTCGACAAGGGCCGATGGTTGACCCTGCCAAGGTGGTGTTTATCATCAACCTGGGAGTTTCTACAACTGAGAAGCAGTTGCACTCGATCCTCAGACACACAGGCTACTATAATAAGTTTATTCAAGTGTACACACTAATCACATCACCTATGGAAATTTTTTTGAAAAAGGAGGTATCATTCTCTTGGGACGATGAGTGTCAGAAAAGCTGAGTTACTCAAGGAAAACATGGTCTCTACGCCTATTCTCATATTCCATGATTGGGAAAAGGTGTTTCATGTCCATGTCAATGCTTCACGGATCACCCTAGGAGTTGTCCTAACACAACCAGGGGAGGGGGACATTGACCATCCAGTTTTGTTTGCCAGTAGGAAGCTCTCTAGTGCAGAGCGTAACTACTCCACTACTAAGCGCGAAGGGCTAGCCATGGTGTACGCCCTACAGAAATACCAACATTACTTATTGGGTGGGCATTTTAAGATGTTCACCAATCACTCAACCTTGAAGTACCTAGAGAATAAGCCTTTGTTCGGCAGGGGGAATATGCTGATGGCTTCTGTTGTTTCAAGAATATGACTTTGAGATCATCGTAAAGATGGGAAAGCTGAATTCTGGGCCATATCACCTATCTCGAATTGAAAACGACCAAGAACCAACTATCCTAGAGGAAGGACTTCTGGATGCGCAGTTGTTCGCTATTAAGGTAGTAGATGCACACTTCACCGACATCATTCACTTACTGACTATGGGGATGGCACCTGCAGAATATTCAGTACAAGAAAAGAAAGAGTTGGTAACCCACGCAGCAGACTTTACCATTATTGAAAGTCATCTATATAAGCTAGGAGCTAACGAAGTGCTACAAAGATAAGTCTTGGAGCATGAGTGTTATGCCATCTTAGCGGAAGCTAATGGAGGCATAGCAGGAGGTCACTACCCAGGAAAGGTGAAATCACATAAGGTCCTAATAGCCAGGTTATGGTGGCCTACGCTACATATTGACTCTCACAATTATTGCAAAGCCTGCGATACATGCCATCAGATGGGAAGGCCCTCGTGCAGGGACGAAATTCCCCTACAACTGTAGATGGCCCTGCAAGCATTTGAAAAATGGGCCATCAACTTCGTCGGGCCCATCAACCCGCCAGGAAAAAAGACAGGTGTGTGCTACATCATCACTGCGACTGATTATGTGACTCGATGGGTTGAAGCACAAGCTGTGAAGGATTGCATGCAGATACCACTATGCACTTTATCTTTGTACATATTCTGACTAGATTTGGCTACCCGAAGATCTTGATGAGTGACAGAGGTATGGATTTTGTTAATGAAACAATAAAGGCTTTGACAGAAGAGTTTCGGATTCACCACGCAAAAATCACCCCATATCATCCACAGTAAAATGAAGCAGTAGAAGCTTTCAATAAAATATTGGAGTAGGCACTGACTAAGGTCTGCAATGCCGATCACAGAGACTGGGATGTGCATGTCCTGTCAGTCCTTTGGGCCTATTGCACCACATGAAAGAAGCTGATAGGGAAAAAACCATTTCAGATGATTTATGGAAAGGAGGCCATTATGCCCATGGAATATATTGTTCCTAGCCTACGCATCGTAGCCTGATATCATGGAAGAGCACTTAGCACAAATCGTCGCCTTGGAAGAAGATCGATTCTTCGCTAACTTCCATTAGAAAGTTTAGAAAACCCAAGAAAAATCATGGCACAACAAGAATATTTGGCGAAAGAGCTTTTCGGAGGGTGAATTGGTCCTGCTCTACAATAGCCAATTCCAAAACACCCGGGAAATTTCCTTTAGCATTAGCTAGGCCCCTACACGGTAAAGGAAATCACTAATGGAGGAGCTGTTCGGTTAGCCACGCTGCGAGGTGATATGGTACCAGGCTATGTCAATGGTATCCAGCTAAAGCCATACCGCATCAAATGACTCTATGGCCAGAGTAGCTGGGACACGTACGATAGGCGTAGGGTCAGTGTATGGGTGCGCAGGGCTAATGTGCAGGGGAGGTGTTCCCTGCACTGGAGGATTGCACAATGGGGAAAGTTAACCGTTGAAGCTAGATGGGCACTTGGGGAACCATGCCTCCCACCTGGGGGAGCGGGTTACAGACAATTAATATGGCGATTTACGAGGACTGAGTACCGTTCCCACAATAATGAAGGGAAATTAAGGTGTTATGAGCTAGATTCCCCTTAGGATGACTATAAATTAGGGACTGTTCAAACCGCACCATTTATGACCTGGTCTAGCTTCTCAGCTCTCAAATTCTCTGATATATTTCTTCTTTAGGTTGTACACATGACTTCTGAAGCTGCACCATCTGAAGGTAGCTCTATCGAATTTGTCTTCCAAGCTATGATGCCTGGCGCTAACCATGTTGGCCCCCCGCCTAAGACAACCTCTAAGGAAGAAGAATCTGATGAAGCCCATGAACTAACCCTCGTAGCAGAAGAAGTCGCTTCCACCTCATCCATGCATAAGGGCAAAGGGAAGGTTAAGTAAACATGGTGGGTAGGTAGAAAATCTCGGAATTCCCCTCGAACTCAGTAGTCCCCCATGAAAAAGCCTAAGAAGAAATTGCCAGTGGCCCCTCTGAAACCCGCCCCTATGAATCCTATGGCCCTCTCAGCAGAAGTTCTACAGTTGACCTCGTTGACATGGTTGACACCTTTTTTTACCTCCCTAGAGTAGCTCAAAGGATGAATGAATATTCCACCCAAGTTGTGACTCAGGACGAGTCACAAGATTGTATTGGGGGCCTGTTGGAACATGGCTCCCTAAAGCTATGAAGTTTTTATATCTTTTTATTAATTAGTCTAACGCAGTGGTTTCGGGGTAGTCCAAATCCTCGAACACATTGTAATGGGTCAAAGGGTAGACCTAGAGTTCACAAACCATGGTTTGTGGACCACGGGAAAGCATAGGCTAAGTCGATATAAATAGATGAATATTTGGAGTCTAGAAGGTAGGCATGAATTGGGACTAAGGCTACGTGTGAATTTTTAGATCTGTTTGGGTTATTTTGGGGTAAGGACTCATGTCGGTTGTGTGCACGGAGATCCTTAGTCCTACTGTGTGCGGACCTATTGGCTGTGTGCGTAGGTTGTGTTTGGGTTGTAAATTTGTTTTTGGATGCTAATATATGTGGTATAGTCGAAGTATCTCTGTGTTGTTTGTATTTATTGTGCTATTGTTGATGCAAATCTTCATAATCTGTCTCGTGTTGTGAATAAATCTGTGTTATCTGTTTATGTATGAAGTATATTTGTGATCTGTTATTGATGCATTTTTTATATTATGTACTGGTAACCACTGATATGCACGTGGATGCGAAGGTATTGACTATATTTATGCATGGTAATAACTCGGTTATGATTAATTGCAGATTATACTGTTAACAAACCTGCAAATAGACCTATCTATGTGAATCCAAGAGGTTACGAACATAGATCTACCTTGATTACCTACTCTATCTTACGGTGTGGAAACCTGGTTCCAACACCCTCCCATACTACTTCGAGTGAGACCTTGGCCTGTGCACATAGATCATTGTCGAAAGGGCCAGTAGTATAGGGGTTTGTTGGCAAACTTCAACCTCCGAACCTGGGTCAGGACCACTCAAGCCAATGCTGACCAAAGATCCATTGTAACCCTTGGAAAAGAAATCTTATTCACCATTACAATTGAATCAATAAACCAAATGCTTCAAATTCAACCTAGGCCTAATGAAACCCCACTCTCTATAGAGATCCTCACTAAGTTATATCTGAAGCTGGACTTCCCCAAGAGGTTTCAGATATTCCAAACATTCATTCCTTCATCAGTAGAAACTCCCAAGACCAACCCTCCTTATCCAACAGCTATATTTTTTAAAAGAACCATACATATCATCTCAATGTCGTTGTTAGTATGAATCTTAATTCCAAGTGTACGAAAAAAGACCACTTTAGCTGTGCATAACAAACAGCCCTAACAGCAAAGATGGCTGCTAATATCCTCATATCTACAGTTAGGTGATCAAGATAAATGCTGCAAAAATCTAGATCTATGCATCAAAAGACATTAAACAGTAGAAAAAACAAGATTTACTCCATGCATCCAATAGACAAGACAAGAATATGTTGAATGAATTTTGTATTAATGGCACCTGGGAGGAAAACACAAAAGGATGTTACCAGTTCTCCTCAATGGGATGGGTTCTTGTAAGTCCTTAGCACTTCAGATCTAAAATTCCTCTCTCTTGATGGTGTAGAAAATCCAAACAAAAATGGTAGTAAAATATGACTATGATGGTGGATCAAAGTCAGACCAAAAGTATAGATCCAGAGTGATCTTTAGGCAACAAAAGGTGGTAAATGAATGGGAAAACCCTTCTATTTATAACAAAATATTGAGTTAGTCTAGATATTGGTGCATAGTTAAAATATTATTAACCAAATCAAGATCCAACTTTTATGGAATATTTTATTATATTTGTTGGAGGGAAAAGGAATTTGACTTGGGTCAAATCCATTTATTTGTAAATAATAAATAAATAAATGATTTATGTATCATTTTAAGGATGTGGTTGAGTAATAATCAAATAAATAATAATTTATTTAATTATTCATGGGTGATTTAGTCATATTCAACAAAGAATATTTTTTAAATAATGTTTAAATAATTATTCTTAGGAAATAATAAGATAAATGATGATTTATCTAATTAATTTCCATGTTATGGGTTAAATATAACTAGGAATATTAATTAAACTATTGTTTAACTAATTATTCCTTGAGGAAAAAAAATGTAGATTTATTTAATATTTCCTCATGGGGTTTCCTGTTTAGACCATAAACAACTTAATAATGGTGGTTAACTATGTTATTTTTCATAGTGAATGCAATTTTACTTAGGGTAAAATTGGTCTTACATGGTGTACTTGGGTCCATCTAATAACAATAGGTTAGATGACTAAAAAATGGTGTAACAGCTGTGATGTATTCTGGGTTATTTCACTGATGAGAATGTTGATGCTTCAGTCTTAGGGTTTCTATCTATTTTTCCCCCTGGTCAGCCTTCTACTACCATATTCAATTTTTCCCAGTACCTTGTTGATACAATCCATGAAAAACTTGTTAAAATGCTTGAAGAAGGTGTTTTCAAGTATTCATCTGTTTTGTTCCATATGTTTCTATACTTTCAACCTGAAAGATTTCCTATCAAACTTCAAAAACTTGATGTTGATGGTAACCCTCAATCAGTTATCTTTTGGACTTCCCTAATAAGGAAAGACTCCACAGAGTTCACATACATAGACTTCATTGACTCATTCATCCATCCAATTGTCAACATGATGAGCAGCAGCAGTCAACCAAGAGTCGGTGATGATATAAAAAAGGTCCTGCAGTTATCAGAACACAGTAGGACAGGAGATTGGTACCTTTATCAGAACCACACAGAGATTAGGGTATATGGATCTAATATATTTCCACATAAGCTTCCCAAATACCTCTCAATGAGGTTATTTGCGCTTGAATATATTGTGTAGATCCTTTACTCTGATGAAGTAAATTTCTTGTCAGCCAAAAAGAAGACACAATTTAAGATAAAGAATTAGATTGGTCCTTTTATTTACAACAATAGAGGTGCAAGTCAACAAGAAAAAAAATATTTGTAGAAATTTAAGTTTAGTCAAAGTTTCCAATGGTATTATGATCCTTTAAGATTTATAAGAAAGTTAAGAGTCAAATGTAAATGAACTCCTTATGTACACAAATCCAAGCCAGACATAGAGAAGTACTCCAATTAGTTTGAATGGTTGGAGAACACTTTGAAAGAGGTGAAAAAGCAAGGTGATACTAGTTCCATCTTGCAGAATCCAGCCCCATAAGATAGGAACTCTAAGAGAGAAAGAGTAGAAGGATCATACTCAGCACAAACTACCACTGAAACAAAATTCAAATTGATGTACATGAAGAAGCCCAAATTAAATCCTGTAAATGAAGAAGTGGAAACTATTGAAGTGATTGATACAGATACAATGGTAAAAGTCAGTGCTCCTCTACTCTGAAGAAAATAACCAACCTTCAACATCCAATACTCAGATTATTCAAAAGCAGCATAGTGTTGAAGCATCTTCATCTAGTAAACCAGCAGAGAAAGAACATGATATTATGCAGAAGTACAAAGAAATAAAGCTTAGAAATGAGGCATTAAAAGTTGATACATATACCCAATACTGGAAGTAGTCACTTAGTGACCAAAGCAGATTGCTTTCTACATTTTACTACAATACTAGGAAGATGCAGACGAGTTTCTTACATCCCACAGTGAAGCATCCTAAGTCATCAGTAGATTATAAGAAGACATCCTATGCAGTTCAAGCTAAATATCTCCATCATATATACCAGATAGAATTTCACAAGAAAGATGGTGAAATGTTGTATTTTATCATGGAAAACAAAGCCATGAGTGTATAGAAGCTGCAAAATACTTTAGAGAACATAAGAGGTTAGCTAAAACTAGAAAAAACATCTTCATAGGCTAAATATAAAAGAATTAAATCTCTAGAAGATTTGGTTATTGAAGTAGGATATGATCCCAAGAATGTCAAAGTTGCAGAAGAACTCATAAAGAAAAAGAATGCAAACATTGTTGCATTAAAGAAACAACTCATATAGCCTCCTACTGAACATCCATAGGCCAAAGAAGTATTACAATATGCAATCCAAAAATATGAGATGATGAACCTCATTCTTCAATTAACTGCCCAATTAAAAGAAATGGAAAATGAAATGGACAAGTTAATAAAGGACAAAAATGCCAACTCAGAAGTAGTCCCTATCACTGTTATTCCTACAGCTACTATACTTGTTCCTTCTACATTAGCAGAATCATTGGCTCCATCTGTTCTAATAGCTACAACACTTACTGTTACATCAGCAACTACTTTAGCTACAGAGTCATCTACATCAGTAGCACCACCTAGTGATGAAGCTGGTAAACTAGTAAAAGAAATGGAAGGAATGTCCATCCAGACTAATGAAATCAATATACTTAAAGAACAGTTGAAAATTCTAGAGGATGAGAAGAAACTAGTACAGATCATGCACAAGAATGAAGTACAAAAGACAAATAGATTGAATGAGAAATTTCAGAAATTAGAGAAAGAACTGACATTGAATGAACCAATGGCACAAGCCAAGCAATAGTTATGGGCCAATATCATTAAATCTTTCAATGATATTTGGCCATCCATTCAAGTTATTTATGAACAAAAATATCTTATCAAAGAAGAAAGTGAAGCCATTCAAAAGATCAAGGAAGAACTTGATGGTACAGCTGGAAGAAAAATGTCAGAGCATGGAGATTTCCATAACCAGATTCATGATGAAGTTTGATTTTTTGAGGTATAAAGGCCTTCCAAATCCACTAGTTACTAATGACAGGTTGATGAAACAAGAAGATTATGATAATAAAATCAGAGAAGTGGCAAAGGGGCAAGCTAACAATTCAGCCACGCAAGTAATTCCAACAGGAAAAGTACTCTACAAAAGTTTTGAAAATATCTTTCACCTACAACATGAGGTAAAACATTTATTCATTAACAAGGAAACTTTTGAAAAGTATATAGACGCTGATGAGATATTCAGAAGGATGGTAAAAATCAAGTTACCTGATCCAGAAGATTTGGAGAATTTGACTAAATTACTTTGAAAGATAAAAGGTAAAACAAAGCAGTCAAATTGAAGATAGAGCAGACAGTTTAAAAGCTTAAAACAACAGTCAAAAGTCAAAGTGAAAACAGAGACAGTTAAAGAGTATCAGAGTTTAAAGTGTATCAGGTAAAAGACAAACTTTAAAGTAAAAAGCAGAGTTGAGAGTAAATAAATAGGCAGCATAAAGGACACTCAACAACCTAAAAGATAGCCTTCGTTGAGCAATAGTCAAAGACAAATCAGCAAAAGATCAAAGACAACAATCATCAAAATCAATAAACGTAGGGACAACTTGCATTAGTTAGATAGCTTTCTCTATCTTCTTGCATGAAGATATTTATTTTTCCTTGAATAATTCCTAAGACAGTTTATGATATTTTATATTAAATTTTTGTATAAATACTTCACAATTTGAAGTACTGTGTGTGGATTGTGGATTGCTAAAAATTTCTATAGATGTACTGATCTGACCCAGAGGGTTCTTTGTAACATTTTCATGTCAGCAGACTGGACTGAGCAATAAAGTCATTATATTACAGGATTCATGTGTTGGGCCACTTCAGTGAAGTATTCTCAATTGTTATTTTTTATTATCTAAAGTTTTCACATACTTGCATGTTTTCTAATTCTAAATGTATAACATGAATATTATTTCAAAACTTGTTTAAAAACACTCTGTCTTGAACTGTTATGTCATTTTAATGTTTTCTATTGATATCTAGATTAGGGAATTCTTAGTTGCTCCCTAGTTTCACTTGACCTCTGTCATTTCCCTCATTATCCGGATCTGAGAACCCTTAATTGCTCTCTCATCCCGATTGAAACCATTTCATCATCCAGTCTAAAGATCTGAATCAGCTCAGCTATCTTGCCCTATGAACACTTCCCTTTAGAACCTTGATTCTGCTCTGACTACTTGATACATTGACTCCATTAGCCCAATGGAATTTAGACCTACATATATCCATCTGAATTAGTGATTCCACCACTAAACCAAATCCAAAATAAAAAACCAAATCAATCTTACATAACTAGCCTAAAATCAACTAAAATCAACAAAGATAAATCATATAGAGAGAGCCCTCTCTGAGAATTAGGAAGGGTAGATCCTAAAGCTTAAAAGTAGGTTTTTGGTTACCTCTAATATTCTTTAAACCAAAAATACAAACAACCCTTAAGAATTATTAGAGTGATAACATACTAGCGACCATAGATGGGAAGATCAGTCCTTAGTGTTTAAAATAAACCTTAAAGGAAATAATTTTACTCATATTTTGACCTCGAGGTTGTCTTAAGGGTTGTAAGTAATTTTTTCATAAAAAACTAAAATTCTGGCTTCTAGAAGAACCTACTATACTAGGTCTCATCTTGATCTAGAACCTGCTGTAATAGTAGATAATCCTGACAGAATTTTAAAGAAAAACAAAAAAATTGAAAGTTTTGGAAATAAAAGTCCATTGATCAAATAAAATTCCCCCCCCAAACAATTATCAAGTTTGCAAGACATTGAATTTGATTTAGCTTTTGAGCTATCTTTGTTTATAACTAAATTAGAAATTTCCATCTATGATAGTGTAATAGATCATGCTTTCATTTCATTTATTGAAACTAAGAAGGAAACTATTTCACTTGATTCAGATCGAAAAGCTCTAGAACCTTATGAGAAAATTGATGCTTTAACTGCAACTTTGATTAAGGAAATTGATGAAGCTTATCTCCAACATTCTGTTGAATTGACTGCTTTATCTGCTTATACCCCTAAGCCTTCTACTATTCATTCAAAGTCTTTAAATTCAAATTTATTTAGTACCACTTCATCTATTATTTCCACTACACCTCATTCCACACAAACCTTCATCCCCAACCTTCCTCTTCAACCTAGAGTTTTATTTCCATATCCAAACACTTCAAGTTCACCTTCTAGCATTGTTGCTACATCTTCAAGCACTTCAGCATCATTTCCAAGTACATCTTCTAGTGTCCCAACCTCATCTGCAAGTACCTCAAACTCATCACCAAGTACCACCAATTTACCTCCCAACCCAGCTAGAATCTTAGTCACGGCTGCTAAATATGCCCCATTGGTCCTACCAGCTCAATTACATAACATGCCCTAGGATTACCAAAGAAAAATCCCTCAATTTGATGCAACTAGTCAATACACTACACAACAACATGTTAAAAAAATGACTGATTACTTTGAATTGCATGAAATTGATGAAGATGATGTTCAAATGAGACTGTTTGCCTAAACTTTAGCTCGAGAAGTAAAGAAATGGTTTAAAGCTTTGTCTACGAATCATATTGATGATTTAGAAGTTTTCCATATATTGTTTATCAATAGATGGGAGAAAAATAAGAATCCTTTACAAATTTTGTCTGAATATGAACACATAAAAAGAGCACCTAATGAATTTGTTCAGGACTATTGTACTAGACTCAACAGTATCTATAATGCTATTCAAGAAAACATCAAAACCCCACCAAATCTAACTTCACTCAAATTTCCTAATGGTTTTGATATGGATATGTCATACCAATTGAGGGAAAGAAACCCAAAAAAACTAGAACAAATGCAAAACATTGTAGTTAGTGTATAAGCAAATTTTTTAGCTAAGAGATCCAGAATGAGAAATGAAAGAAGAGTAACAATAAAAG
This sequence comes from Pinus albicaulis, assembly GCA_034641835.2. NCBI lineage: Eukaryota > Viridiplantae > Streptophyta > Pinopsida > Pinales > Pinaceae > Pinus > Pinus albicaulis. The sequence continues at coordinate 1,105,102,695 of CM076581.1, forward strand.
AGAAAACATCTACATCAGATAGTAAAATAGATAGTTTATCAAAATCTATGGAAAAAATGATAGATAGATTAGAAATTATGGAAACCAAACCACAGTGGGATAATCAACAACAAGGTCCTCAAATAAGAAATCCCAACTTTAGAAAAAAATCCAACACTGGTAAATCTAGAGAATCGGTACCTGATCAACAAATAAGACCACATGTCCAAGAGAAATATGATGAAAGTTATCACCAAAATGAAGATGATGAAGACACTCAGATTAACTTAATGGGAATTAATGATGATAATACTATTTTTCTTACACAAGAAGAACATGAATTATATGAGCTACAACAATTATAGTTAGAATCTGGAGAGTCTTTTGATTATAATAAAGGTTATGAATTTGCCACTAATGAAGTTCACAAGAAGTATAACCTTAGAAGCCCCTACTAAGAAAACTGCTCAAACTCAGACCAAGAAAATTGTAGAAGCTCCTACAACCAAAGTACTACAAAATATCCCTAGGGAAACCTAGCAAAACTCTAGTTCAACTCAGAAAAATTCAAGTCCTAATCAGAAAAATTATAGTCCAAAAATTGCATCAAACCCTAAAATTGTAGATATTATAGATATTGTTATTCAAACATTAGTTGATCCTTAGAAATCTACTACTACTAAAACAACAGCCTCTGTTAAAACAACACCTTCTGCTAAAACTTTAGCTGATCCAAAAACTACATCAGCTGATAAAAAATAGTTGATCCAAAAATATCTGCTGCTGACCAAAAATAAGCTGATCCTAAAACAAATGCTACCAAAATAGTTGTTGAAACTTCAAACGCTGCCAAAACTACCACTACAACTCAAAGTGTCCCACAAAAGAAGATTGAAAATAGTAAAATAGTGGAAACACAAACAGAAAAACCAACTGTAGATAAAGAAGAGAAACACACTCAAACTGTAGTTAGTAAAGAAGAAATCATTCAGTTAGGAAAAGCACAAGCACCATTTAACATACAAACTAAAAATACCAATTTCTTTGACAGAGTTGGTAAAACATGATTTATACAAATCACAGATTAACGAAACATTGAACATCAATGAAGGAGAAGACTCTGTAAATCTAAATGATGATAAACCAGAACTACTTTTTGGCCCTGAAGTAAATGGAAAACATCAAGAAGGTGTTGTTCCTCCTTTCTACATTAGCTTGAGTATTCATGATCAAGTCTTACACAATGCTATGCTAGATTCGGGAGCATCCCACAATTTAATTCCAAAATCAATCATGGAAACTTTGAATCTAGATATCACCAGAGCTTATAAATATATTTTGTCATTTGATTTCAGTAAAGTGAAATGTCTAGGCTTAATAAAATATTTATGTGTCACTTTAGTCCAATACCCAGGAAAAATTATAGTCATGGATATTGTAGTCGTTAATATCCCTCCAAAGTATGGAATGCTATTATCTCGCTCATGGGGAGAAAAGCTGCAGGAATCTCTACAATTAGACATGTCTTATGCCACAATTTTAGTTTTTGTTCAACCCAAAAATCTTTACAGAGATACTTTAATGAAGTACATGATCAGTAGTATAGAACAACCACAAAACTATCCTATTTACTCTATACACTCAGATATGGATTCTTTCATTTTATGTAATTCTAATTCCGGCATAGATAAAAACACAACATTGAAATAGAAAAAGAAGGAAGTTGACAGTTATAATATATTTCATGAATCAATGTGGCACTTAGACTTTGATGGTTCAGTAAATAAACTAGAAGGAAGAGTAGGAGTTTGGATTCATAACATGGAAAACAATCATTCAGAAGGTCATGCCTTTAGATTAAACTTCAAATGTACAAAAAACATGGCAGAGTATGAAAATTTAATCTTAGGACTGCATGTTTTTAGAAATGTAGGAGGAAAAAGAGTTTCTATCATGGGAGAATCTGACTTAATCATAAAAAAATTCAGAGGAGAATATTCTATTTATAATCCTAGATTAAACCAATACAGAGAAACATTTTTAGATCTAATTAAATAATTTCTTGAAACTGACTTTGATGTAATTCCTAGAAAACAGAACATACAGGCACACAGTCTGGCTACTTTTTCTAGAACCTGCAATCTGCCTTTTCAGCCAAATCACCAATATACAGCAGAAGTAAGACACAGGCCTACTATACCAAACAACTTAAAATATTGGTAGATTTTTACACAAGATACTCAAATCTATCACTTTATGAATGCTGAGGGAGAATCCTAGAATTGTAACATAGATTTAGATTTGATTGAACCCACTAAATTCACTCAAGTATAAATAGATAAGTTAGAAAAATTTGAAATAGAAGAAATAGCAAATGATGACTCTGAGATTTTAAATCTTAGAATAAATTTTTACCTAAGCGATTAGTACCATTAGAAGATCTTTTTGATTCAAATGATGTTGCAAGCAAACCAAAAATGGAACCATTAAGATCAGACATAGAAGAGTGTAATATAGGAACATAACAGAAACCTAAGTTTATCAAACTTTCCAAAGCATTACCTTAAGAAGAAAAACTGAAATACATAGCTTTGTTTAAGGAATTCCAAGATGTGTTTACATGGAGTTATGAAGACATTAAGTCTTATGACACTAGCATAATACAACATAAAATACCTATCAAAGAAGATCAAAAACCATTTAAACAGAAGCTTAGGAGAATCAATCTAGTTCTTATGTCTTTAATTGAAAAAGAGGTAAAGAGGATGTATGAAGCACATATCGTTGCACCTATCATATATTCTGATTGGGTTTCAAACTTAGTTCCCACTAGGAAGAAAACAAGGGAAATCAGATTTTGTGTTGATTTTCGGAATTTAAACAAGGTGTCCCTAAAATATAACTACCCTCTCCCCAAGATGGATCATATTTTACAGAGGGTGGTTGGATCATCTAGGATTTCATTGCTTGATGGATTCTTTGGACATAATCAAATATTAGTTCAGCCAAAAGATGAACCAAAGACAACATTTACTACTCCATGGGGTAATTTCATGTATTTGAAAATGCCTTTTGGATTAATGAATGCAGGAGCTAATTTTTAGAGAGTTATGGACATAGCTTTTTCCAAATAATTCATGATTTTCTTGTCATTTATATAGATGATATAATTGTATTTTTAAAAACTGACAATGAACATTTAGATCATCTTAAACAAGTGTTTATTAAATGCAGAAAAAATGGTTTTCTTTAAATCTCAAAAAGAATCTCTTTGGACTTGAAGAAGGTAAAATGTTAGGAAATATAATATCAAAAGAGGGAATTAGGATAGACCTAGCTAGAATAGAATCCATTTTGAACATAAGTCATCCTAGAAATACCAAGGAATTGCAGGCTTTCTTAGGTAAAATCAATTTCCTTAGAAGATTCATATCAAATTTAGTAGAAATAATTACAGAATTGAATAACATGTTAAAGAAATTTCAACAATTAAATGGACAGTAGAGTTTGAATCAATCAAACAAGCCCTTACAAGAGCACCACTCCTAATAAGTCTTGATTTCAAAAAATATTTTATTATTTTTTTCTTTTGCTTCAGAACATACCATTGCAGAAGTCATGTTGCAAAATAATGATCAGGGTTATGAACAACCCATTGTTTTTTTTAGAAAATCCCTAAGAGATGCCACACTAAAGTACAACATAATGGAAAACAAGCACTTGCTTTATTAAAGGCTATCAAAGACTTCAAAGTATACATCTTGTATTCTCGCATCATTTCATATGTCCCAAATTCATTAGTAAAGGACATTTTGACTTAGAATGGGCCTGATGGTAAGAGAGGCAAATGGATTGCCTCTATTTTGGAATATGAAATTGAAATTAAACCCACCAAACTCATTAAAGGTGAAGGTTTAGCCAAACTCATGGCTGAATCGAATTTTCAAGCCTTATATATAAATTTTATTTCTCAATTAGATGATCAGGAAGAGATGGCAACTCCACAGATCAATGAACCTTTTCTAGATTCACCTTGGTATGTAGATATCATATTTGTTTTACTAAACTTACAAGCTCCTCCTGGATTGTCTAGAACTAAAGCTATATTTTTAAAGTTAAAGGCAATGAAATTTTGTATCATAGATAATTCTCTATTTTGGAAAGATCATGGTGGAATTTTATTAAATTTTTTACTAAAAGATGAAATTGATAAAGTTATGGAAGAGTTTCATGCAGATGATTGTGGACGACACCTTTACTGGAAATCAACTGCTGATAAGATCTTGAGGGTATATTTTTACTGGCCCACTCTTTTTTCAGTTGTAAAAAAGTATGTGACCTCCTATCACAAGTGCCAAATCTTTGAAGGGAAGAAAAAACTATTACCTTTACCCCTTAAACCCATCCCCACATAAAATTCCTTTTTAGAAATGGGGTTTAGATTTCATTGGTGAAATTCACCCACCCTCCTCAGCCCAACGCAAATGGATTTTGACAGCCACTGACTATTTCACCAAGTGGATAGAAGCCATTCCTTCTAGACAAGCCACTAATTTTGTCATAATCTCATTTCCTGAAAACAATATACTTTCTAGATTTGGATGCCCTCAAGAGCTCATTACTGATAATGTAGCTACTTTGAAGTCTAAGAAAATGATTGACTTCTGTAAAAAATACCACATTAGCCTTGGCCATTCCACGGCCTATTACCCTCAAGGTAATGGTATTGCAGAATCCTCCAATAAAATCCTTATTAATATTATCAAGAAACTATTAGAAGACAACAAAAAGACTTGGAACAAAAGGTTAGTTAATGCCTTATGGTTTGACAGACTCACCACAAAGGATTCCATTGGTACATCCCCTTATCAATTATTATATGGGATGGATGTTATTTTTTCATCCTCTTTAGGAGTGCCAGTGATGAAGATGATCCAAGAGCTGCAGGTAGAACCCAATGACATACAAAGAAAGATAAATCAGACTATACACTTGCATCAAACCAGGGAAGAAGTCTATGTCAAATCACAAGTTATCCAAGACAAAATCAAAAAGATATTTGAAAAGAAAACAAAGGAAGATGATTTCTACATAGGTGAGAAAGTACTTATGTGGGATTCAAGGAGAGCAGATAAAGGTAAACATGGTAAAAAAAAAATTTTTATGGAAAGTTCCCTATATCATGTATGGTTACAGAGGTAACAATGCATTCTTTTTGAAGGAGTTAGATGCATCAGATCTTCCAGGTGGACCTATCAATGGTAGGATGTTGAAGCATTACTATTCCCCAGATTAACAACAATTCACTTTGTTTACTTTACTCATTATACATAACATTGAAAAGCATAGATTGGATTGGATTTTTTTCTTGCAAATTTGAAGCCCGGAGAGAAGGCCCTAAGCTTTGAAAGACAAAATATCATAAGTATGAATAAAGCAGAGCTCAGAAAAGAGTTCCAAGGCAAGCACAGTCAAATTTCAAGGCTACTGATCTTAAATTTATTGACATTTCACCAGGAAATGCCATCCCCATGTGGAGCCACAGTTAGGGTCCTATAATAATAGGATTCATAATTTTGAATTGACTATGATTAGTGTTGTAATATGTACATACGTTTCTTTCTGTAAATTTTTTTCCCATATTAAAAAATGTAAAGAGGGTAAGTCCTAAAAGAAAAATCAAAGGAATGAAAGAAAAAGCTCAAAAAAAGAATATAAAAAATGAACCCCAACAAAAAAGAGATAAAAATAATACTGAAAGTGATGCAAATTCAAATTCCACTACTTTTTACTTTATTTTTCAAAATAATATTATGTGCATCTTGTCAAAAATTCCACAATCCATGATAGTCAAATAACTTAATCTTGATTATTCATGCTTTAAATTTCATGCTGATAGATAGAGAATAAAAATTTAGCCAAACTGTTTAATATTGGTAGATCAGTAGTTAGGTAGAGAATAATAAATGAGCTCAAGAGTTTAATCTAAGCCATTGGAAGCAATAAGGTTAGAATTAGATAGTTTTTTGTTAAAAGAAAAATAAAAATAGTCTGTAGGATCAAATGCACCCATGTAAATGAAGAAAAAATGTTAGGGTAGATGATGGGTAGGAAGATGTAGTTTTCACAAGGCATGGATAGCAAAAATTGGTCATTTCATATTACTAATTCCTTTAAAACTCATTTCCCTTGTAAAAATGCCCCTTCCCCTTCATTTTAACCCTTTCCCCTTAGTTCACTCATTTTTCCTTACAAAAATCCATTTTCCTTAGTTAAAAAACTTATTATCTTTGGAAAAGTAAAAGTCCCTTTACTAATTTCCTTTTTCTCAAAATACCCCCTAAAATACACTTATCCTAAGTCTAAATGGTTAAATTTATATGTCGGGTCCCACTATGGAAAATCGTTCCCGATATCAGTTGTACATTAAAAACTTAGTGTATTTTACATTCCCCCACATAACCCATTCCCACACATATTAACATCCCACTGTATATTATTAACCCTAGATTAATACATATATATATATATACGAGATAAAATAAATATATATATATATATATATATATATACAATACGAGATAAAATATAAAAATATATATATATATATATATATATATATATATATATATATATATATATATATATATATATATATATATCCCAACTCATTATTTTTATAACATATAGTTTTAATTTTCCTGCATTTAATATATCTTTCGCCTAAATTATAACTCTGCTACATATTAAAACCTTTACATATCCCATCACATGATGTTATTCTCGAGCCCCACACCTATCAAAATCCCTGACAAGTCCTTCCCATGTGCCTAGTTGTTAGATCAACATTGGTCGGATCTGACGACCAATAGTCTTTATCGCATCTCCGAATGCTCGACTTTTAACATTATGCAGAACTTGAAAAATGAGTTTTTTTTCAGAGCCCTACTCCCTACTATGTAGCGATCCTTCATTACATTGCATCCTCTGAAATAATACCGCCTACCACCTTCTACCGACGCGAAAACCGCCAAATGGTATTTTTGCTTGTTATGAATACCACCCCTCATTTGAAATTAACCCCGCGCATTAATGTTTAATCAATACTGATTAAAAACACATAAGACCAACCTTTGCAGCCTTTTCTCACCATTTTCTATTACAATTTGCATAGAAAGATCATTTCCGACCTATTCCTAAGCAACAAATAGCTCCCCCGACCTGTTATCAAGCCATTTTCAACCAAAATTCAACAATCTTGCTGCTAAAGACATTACAAAACCAATTCAAAGCTTTATAAAGACCATTGAAACCTCAAAAAGCCTCTTCAGCCTCAGAACCCTTTCTACAAACTAAAAGCTTCGCTTTTTTCGGGTATTCCTGAAATACCAAAGCCTGTTCTTAAGCAAAGAAATTAACATGCGAATTACTTGAACCAGTTAGGAACTTTTTAGACCAAAAGAAAACCCCTGTTGCTTCTCAAACCTTCTTTTGAAAACCCTAGTCATATTTTTATAGAATTCAAAGGGCCTTAAACTATTCTTGATCACAGAGACTAATTATTTGGTCAATTGAAGCATTGTAGACCAGAGGAAAAGCCATTGTTTCATCCCAAACCCTTCTACATATTGTAATAATCTTTCAAAGGTGCTCTGAAAGGTCTGAGACTATTTTCTAAGCCAAGATAGTAATCAATTGATTGAAATTAACAAAACAAATGGCTTCTCAAAGCATTTTAACAGTCAATCCCCTGCAACCTCCAGTTGTGGATGTAGAACACACTCCCTTAGCAGACAAGGACTTTAAAATTAGTAACCCTATCACTGAATTTAACCTTCTTGAGCTCCACTACTGGAGCCATGACAAGTCAATTGACCAAGCTGATGAATTTTTCCCTTGGGAGTCAATTTTTCCCAAGTATATTTCCCCACGGACCTTCCAGTGTCCAGAGGTTATTAGGCTTTGCCAAAATAGTTATATGCATGATCAAAGAGCCATTGTAACCCCTGGAAAAGAAATCGCATTCACCATTACAGCTGAACCAATAAAACAAATGATGTAAATTCAACCTAGGCTTGATGAAACCCCACTCTCTATAGAGATCCTCACTGATTTATATTTGAAGCTGGACTTCCCCAAGAGGTTCTAGATATTCCAAATATTCATTCCTTCATCAATATAAAATCCCAAGACCAACCCTCCTTATCGAGTAGCTATATTTTCTGAAAGAACTAGACATATCATCTCAATGTTTTCATGTATTCTGGATTATTTCACTAATGAGCATGTTCATGCTTCATTCCTAGGGTTTATTTCTATTTTTTCCCTCAGTCCACCTCCTGCTACCATATTCAATTTTTCCCAGTACCTTACTGATACAATCCATGAACAACTTGTTAAAATTCCTGAACAAGGTGTTTCCAAGTATTCATCTGTTCTGTTCCACATGTTTATATACTTTCAACCTGAAATATTTGCTATCAACCTTCAGAAACTTGATTTTGAAGGTAACCCTCAATCTGTTATCTTTTGGACTTTCCTAATAAGGAAATACTCCACAGAGTTCACATACACAGACTTCATTGACTCATTCATCCATCCAATTGTTAACATGATGAACAAAAACATTCAACCAAGAGTCAGTGATGATATAAAAAAGGTCCTGCAGTAATCAGAACACAATAGGATAGGAGATTGGTACCTTTATCAGAACCACATAGAAATTAGGGTATATGGATCTAATATATTTCCATATAAGCTGGCCAAACATCTCCCAATAAGGTTATTTGCACGTGAATATATCAGGTAGATCCTTCACTTTGATGAAGTAAATTTCTTGTCAACCAAAAAGAAGACACAGTTTAAGATAAATAATTAGATTGGTCCTTTTATTTGCAACAATAGAGGTGCAGGTCAACAAGCAAAAAAATATTACCAGGAATTTAAGTTCAGTCAAAGTTTCCAATGGTATTATAATACTTTAGGAGTTATAATAAAGTTAAGAGTCAAATGTAAATTAAATCCTTATGTACATGAATTCAAGCCATACATAGAGAAGTACTCCAATTAGTCTGAATGGTTGGATAACACTTTGATAGAGGTAGAAAAGCAAGGTCATACTACTTCCATCTTGCAAACTCCAGCCCCATAGGATAGGAACTCTAAGAGAGAAAGAGAAGAAGGATCATACTCAGCACAAACTACCACTGAAACAAAATTCAAATTGATGTACAGGAAGAAGCCAAAATTAAATCCTGGAAATGAAGAAGTTGAAACTATTGAAGTGATTGATATAGATATAGTGGTAAAAGATAATGCTCCTCCAGCAATTTCAGAAGAAACTCACCAACCTTCAACATCCAATACTTAGATTATTCAGAAGCAGCATAGTGTTGAATTATCTTCATCTAGTAAACCAACAGAGAAAGAACAGGATACTACGCATAATTACAAAGAAATCAAGCTTAGAAATGAGGCATTAAAAGCTAATACATATACCCAATACTTGAAGCAGTCACTTAGTGACCAAATCAGATTGCTTTCTGCATTTAACTACAAGACTAGGAAGTTGTAGATGACTTTCTTGTAGCCCACAGTGAAGCATCCTAAGTCATCAATAGATTATAAGAAGAAATCCTATGAATTTCAAGCTAAAGATATCCATCATATAGACCAGATAGAATTTCACAAGCAAGCTGGTGAAATGTTGTATTCTACCATGAAAAACAAAGCCATGAGTGTACAGAAGCTGCAAAATACTTTAGAGAACATTAGAGGTTAGCTAAAACTAGAAAAAGCATCTTCACAGACTAAAGATAACATGATTAAATCTCTGGAGGATTTGGTTATTGAAGTAGGATATGATCTCAAGAATGTCAAATTTGCAGAAGAAATCATAAAGAAAAATAATGCAGACATTGATGCATTAAAGAAACATCTCAAATTCCCTCCTATTGAACATCCATAGGCCAAAGAAGTATTACAGGATGCAAGCCAAAAACATGAGATGATGAACCTCGTTCTTCAATTAACTGCCCAATTAAAAGAAATGGAAAATGAAATGGGCAAGCTAGTACAGGAGAAAATGGCCAAATCGGAAGTAGTCCCTATCACTATTATTCCTACAGTCACTACAATTGTTCCTTCTACATTAGCAGAATCATTGTCTCGATCAGTTCCAACAGCTACAACACTTCTTGTTACATCAGCAACTACTTCAGCTACAAAGTCATCTACATCAGCAACACAATCTAGTGATGAAGTAGGTAAACTAGTAAAATAATTGCAAGAAATGTCCATCCAGAATAATGAAATCAATAGACTTAAATAATAGTTCAAAATTCTAGAGGATGAGAAGAAACTAGTACAGATCATGCGTGAGAATGAAGTGCAAAAGACAAATAGATTGAATGAGAAATTGCAGAAATTAGAGAAAGAACTGACATTGAAAGAACCAATGGCACAAGCCAAGCAGTAGTTGTGGGCCAATATCATTGAATCTGTCAATGATATTTGGCCATCCATTCAGGTTATTTATGAATAGAAAGATCTTATCAAAGTAGCAAGTGAAGCCATTCAAAAGATCAAGGAAGAACTTGATGGTACAACTGGAAGAAAAATGTCAGAACATGGGGATTTCCTTAACAAGGTTCATGATGAAGTTTGATGTTTTGAGGCAGAAAGACCTTCCAAATCCACTGGTTATTAATGAAAGTTTGATTAAACAAGAATATTACGATAAGAAAATCAGAGAAGTGGAAAAGGAACAAGCTAACAATTCAGCCATGCAAGGAATTCCAACAAGAAACATACTCTACAAAAGTTTTGAAAATATCTTTTACCTACAACATGAGGTAAAACATTTATTCATTAACAAGCCAAAATTTTCAAATTATACAGAGGTTGATGAGATATTCAGAAGGATGGTAAAAATAAAGTTACAAAATGTAGAAGATTCAGATAAGTTGACTGACTTACTTTGAAAGATAAAAGGTAAAACAGAGCAGTCAAATTTAAGATAGAGCAGATAGTTTAAAAGGTAAAAACAACCATCAAAAGTCAAAGTGAAAATAGAGGTAGTTAAAGAGTATGAAAGTTTAAAGTGTATCAGGTAAAAGACAAAGTTTAAAGTACAAAACAGAGTTGAAATTAAATAAACAGCCATCGTAAAGGACACCCAACAACCTAAAAGACAACATTCATTGAGCAACAGTCAGAGACAAATCAGCAAAAGATCAAAGACAACAATTAGCAAAATCAATAAAATCAGCGACAACTTGCTTTAGTTAGATAGCTAGCTTTATCTTCTTACATGAATATATTTATTTTTACTTGAATAATTCCTAAGACAGTTTAGGATATTTTGTATTAAATTTTTGTATAAATACTTCACAATTCGAAGTATTGCGTGTGGATTTTGGATTGCTAGACATTTCTATAGATGTATTGATCTGAACCAGAGGGTTCTTAGTACAATTTTCAATCAACAGAATGGATTGAGAAATAAAGGAATTATATTATAGGATTCATGTGTTGGGCCACTTCAATGAAGTATTCTCAATTGTTATTTGTTATTATCTAAAGTTTTCACATACTTGCATGTTTTCTAAATCTAAATGTATAACAAGAATATTATTTCAGAACTTGTTTAAAAAAACTATGTCTTGAAATTTTATGTCATTTTCATGTTTTCTATTGATATCTAGATTAGGGAATTCTTAATTTCTCCCTAGTTTCAATTGACCTTTGTCATTTCCCTCATTATCCGAATTTTAGAACCCTTAATTTCTCTCTCATCCTGATTGAAACCATTTCATCATCCAGCCTAAAGATCTGAATTAGCTCAGCTATATTGCCCTGTGAACGCTTCCCTTTAGAACCTTGATTATGCTCTGACTACTTGATACATTGACTCCATTAGCCCAATGGAATATCAACCTACATCTATCCATCTGAATCAATGATTCCACCACCAAACCAAACCCAAAATAAAAAACCTAATCAATCTTACATAACTAGCCTAAAATCAACTATAATCAACAAAGATAAATCATATAGAGAGAGCCCTCTTTGAGCATTAGGAAGGTTAGATCCTAAAGCTTAAAAGCAGGTTTGTGGTTACCCCTAATATTCTTTAAACCAAAAATACTAACAACCCTTGAGAATTATTGGAGTGATAATAGGTGTCTTCACAATTTTGTCAGTGGACAAAGGATGTTGATTTCAAACAAAGGAAAAATGGATAATTTTGTATCTTGGCACGTGATGGAGTTGTTAAGAGAAATTCACAGATGAATTAGACATGCAGTTGAATCATGGTCTCTTCATATTGCATTTTTTTCGGCATCCAACTTTGGCAGTTTTTAGGCAATGTTTTTGAGGATCAACAATTTCAGCATGAGAACTTGAAAGATGGTTCCTTGTTCTTACTTTAGATTTATCATTGATGTGGGGAATTTTAGCCTCTCTCTCATAAAAAATTATAAATCCAAAGTTAATTAAATTAATTAAATATTGAAAATTAGGATTTTATGCCTAATTTTCTAGATTATGTTAGTTCCTCTTAATTAGGAGTTAGTTTAGGCCTACCTAACTTAGCTCCTAGATTAGTGTGTGTGGTTGAGAAATTTTCTCAACCAAGTATTCCAAGATAGATGCACTATCTTGAGAAAATTTCCTCATATATTTATTTGTATTATAACATTATTTGAATAATGAAGAATATGTGAGGACAACCTTTTCTGCAAGTTCTATGTCTCTGGTATTTTTATGGTATGTTTTATATTTTTTATGAGTTGATTTAATTTCTTTCATGTGGTATCAGAGCTCATGGATATTCTAGGTGTATGTGAGTTTTTTTTGTAAAAAATGAATTGTGCATTGTATAAGGAGAGCGCTAGAGGAAAAGTGCCCAGACCTTTGGTCATTGAACATTGCCTTTGGTGCAATTTTGTGTGGTGAGAGAGGCCCAAATTTTTCCTTCCCTTGATTGTGTTTGGTGCGGTGAGAGAGGACCGAATGTGATTGTTCTAGATCTGCCTATATCACTTTGTGCTTTTTTGGATCAACATTTCTTGTGACAACAAGTCGGTGGAAGTTCCTATGCCACTGGATTGATGTATTGTCTGCGAATGATAACAACAAAACCCTCTCCCTTGCATGTCACTTTAAGCTTGTGGCATTATTTTTTATGCATACGGGTCCCATAGCATCGTTGCTACTTTGGATTGAAGGAGTTTTAGAGCTTGTTTTGTTGTTGTATAGTTTTAGAGCTCGTTCTGTTGCTGTATAGTTTTGAGCTATTTCCTGCTTTTGATGTTGTGAACACTCATCCAACATCCAACATCATAGTTGTGAACACTCATCCAAAATCCAACATCGAAGTTGTGCACGTTCCAATTCTATGTATCCTACAACAAACCAATTTCTTTATTGTTGTGGCCTCTTGCTTCACAGACTCTTCGAGTTTTAACTCTTTATATTTTATCAATGCTTGTTATCTCTATAGGCAGAAACCGAGCCACAAGAAGGATATATACATTTACAAAGTTGACAGATCATTAGCCATTCTGCTGAATGTTAACCGGTCTGGTGAATGCGTGAACGTGGTGCTGTGAATTCTCACTGTGCATCCATAGTTTCGAAGGGGTTGTTGTTGGCAATCGTGCCGCCCACAATGTTTTCTGTTGCTTTCTACAACAGGATTGTGGCATACCTATGAGTTGTGGTGATGATATATATAAAATTAACTAAGAATTGTGAATGGGAATTTCAGGTCTACATGTGATCCATTGTTGGAGCTTAGAGCAGACTAGTCACATGACTATTGGTGGATTTGTGTTTACCGGTGCTAGAGGAAGTTATGGGTTGATCATTGTGTAGAAATGTGGATCTCCAACGTTGTTGGTAAATAGAACAGTTGATTGTTCATGCGCCTAAGGAGGAATAAGACTGTGTGAAGTTGTTGTTGGTTTTTTATCGTCAAAACTGTGTTGAAGGGAGTTGTGAATGAGTGCCAATTGGAGCCATTTCCTCCTCTGCCTTTTTTTTAAGCTTCCAACATGGGAAATTTTTTTTTTTTTTTTCTACACTGGATCTACAGTCAAAGGAGCCCCAATATTTTCTTTTATGTGGAGAGGCTTCTTCAATCCACACACGTGCTGGACATTGGGTTCAATGCTCCCCATGTGTTTCACGACATGGACTAACTACCTCTCGTGGATCCTAACTCTAGCTATTGTAGCGGAGACTAATGCCTACGGGTTTTGGTCTAATGAAAATCATGATTCGAACAAGTGGTATCAGAGCGACAGGTCTTGAGTTAGAAACTCACCCAGCTCGTGTTGGGGGGGAGATTGTTGGACATTGGGTTCAACGCTCCCCATGTGTTTCACGACATGGACTAAGTGCCTCTCGTGGATCCTAACTTTGGTGATTTTAGTGGAGACTAATGCCTGCGGGTTTTGGTCTAACAGAAATCGTGATTCCAACAACATGGAGGTGTGATAGGAGGAGAGTATGCAAAAGATCTCTAAGTAAATCCTTTCCCATTCCATTAAATTAAATTTCTCTGCTCATATCTCTTTTTATTGAGGAGGTAGAATAGGAAATTGAGTTTTCACTAGTAATTGTTGAATTCTGTGGCTATGTGTCAGATTTGGAGAATCTAGTTTTGTGTTTGCGAATCAATATCTACCATATGTATGAGGATATGGTGTAAAGATCTGTCATCTGAGTCTGTCGGTGGAGCTCATGCCTCATTTGATGAGACATGTCCTTGTCTGCGTAGAGAGGCATGTGAATTTTTTATCTGTGCATTGAGGAATTCGTGAATCAAGCTAGTCTTGGGCAATCCAAGTTGATTGTTGATGTGATTATTTTTTCAAAATGTTTGGCTCCAAGTTGCCAGTCCCACACTTGCAGACCACTAGCTCAACAAGAGCCTTTCCAAGCTCTTTTCCATCACTTTCAGCCCAACACTGGTGCGATCACTTGTTTCATTCCAATATTATAAAGACAAGGTATCAAAATTCGATGAATAAGTTCTGCACTGTTTTTTTTTACACATGAAATTTAAATTTGGAAGTCTGGTGTAAAGGTTTAATGTGGAGCACTCCTTTAAAAAAACCATCAATTTACTTTCACAAAAAGGATAATTCTATTGTCAAAGAGGGCATATTCATCTATTTGCAGAGCTTTGAGATTAGGCAAGGATAAATCGCATAGTAAAAAGGGTGAAATTTCTTAGTACCCATGTTATTTATTGGTTGGACTATCCCTGAGGTTGAAATCGTGGGGAATGAAGTGAATTATCAAGGAACAAGATTTCCTTTAAAAAAATAGGAACCGACCTTTGCACTAAATACTCTTGTCTTCAATGATTTTTTTTTTTTTTTTTTATCGCATGTAATTAATCTCTCAACCTCTCAACCAATTACATGCATGAAATGACATATCATGGGAATTCACATTTGAAACTTCAACTCACCTTTTCATAAAGTGATTTTAGAAAATCCATAAAAACTCATTTTTTTCATAAAGTCCAAAAAAAAAATATTTTTGTAAATTTGAATGGAGAGATAAGGAGTATTTCTAATATTTTTTTTGGAGTGATAAGGATTCACTTTTTCTTGGAGTGATACATTGAAGTAATTTTTTGTAGTGATACAGGATTGATTTTTTTTGTACTTGGAGTAATAAGGTTATAAAGTGTGATTTTTGTGAGATATAAGGAGTGGAGTGAAAAGGTGTTTTAATTTTTGTATTTTTGGAGCAACAAGTGTTTTGTAATATTTGAAGTCAAGTTAATTCTAAATGGTAGCTCATTGAAATAATGTTTTAATTTGAGAGAGATTAAATCAGTCCATCCAGTTTTTGAACACAAGGAGTTATCACAATGAGTGCTCGAGAATCTTCAATGAAGATGTTGTAAGGATAGAAGGATGATGTACCCCAAACTTAATAAAATCATATTTTTTTGTGGTGATCATGTCCTAGATCCATCTAAAATTGAATAAGGGGATCTTAGGTATACCGTGTGTAGTGAATTTGTGTGCATGAATTGTGTCTGGTTTGTTCCACTCCCTTTGTAATATGGTACACAACAAATTAAACAACTGCATGCACATAAGCAAGCTTAAGTACACAAGTCATCAAGCTTAAGTAATCAATCTCATGTAATCAAGTCTAAGTACAAAAGCACAAAAAATCACATGCATTTGTGCAACACATCATCAAGTTGATAAAGAGGTCTTCTACAACCACATTCCACATCATTCAATCAATGAATTTCAAGTTAAATATGCTACAAAATCAATAATTCCAAGACAATATGACATCAACAACACTTTTTGTACCACTTGTAGATAAATATTTTTGTAACTGAGTTGAATTATCAGGGTGCATTCTCAGTTGAAACCGAGACCCCAATTTGAATTTATAAGGTGGTCAAACTAAAACAATTAAGTCAAGTAAGTCTTCAACCGAGTCATATTATTTGAACTTGTCATTTTTATTTCGGGTGCATTTTTCGACAGTGCTCGACACCCTTTTTTTTCCAATAAGCACAATCGAGTTAGTACAAATTTCACAACATCAAGTGATCCAATATGAAGTTCATTGAAGCACCAATCAAAGCAAGAGAGCGATTTCAACTCTAAGAATGTAATATTTAAACAACACTAAAGCAACTTGAAATGTACATCAAGTGAGTGTGAGTTACAATGAGCGTGAAACAAGAAAAACAAGTTTCACCAAACAAGAGATCAAGAAAATTCCAAAGAAAGTGAGTGTGTCATTCAAATCAAGCGAGCAAATTCAATCCAGCAAGTTCAAATAAAGTGAGAAATTTCAAGACAAGCGAGCCTAAATTCAAGCGACTGAGTTCACATGGCGAAACACATCCAACTGTTACAATTTCTTCACAATTTGATCCTATCAAGTGTTGAAGACCTGGTGCAAATAAGCAAAGAAACTCTTGTTGATATTTCAAAGCATTTACAAAAAACAAATGAAACGATTGAGTTCCTTCAATTCGAGTCGTAACTATAAATGAGTTGCAAGAGAAGAGTGATGCTTTTGATTCTTTGGACTATACATATAAATATGATTCTAAGCCATTCATCCAAATAGCTTCAACTGTCGGAGTTGTTCAAGTTCAACTTTATTTCAAACCAATCATCAAGCCATGGGAAAAGAAATTCAAAGTAACAGAAATTGAAGAGGATTAGGATATGTCCAAGATGACAACAACTTACATATCCTATATTATTCAAAGCCCATCAATTTCATCAATGCAGGCTTTGTTGAACAAATCACATCAACAAATTCTGCGACAGTTGTAGACAAACGACATGCACGTAAACCAAATTTGCAGACAAAATAAAATGCTCACATTGTCAAAGAATAGGTCATATGGAAGATCATTGTTTTGATCTCCATCCTTGTCACCATTATGGCGAGCATAATCATTCATCAGGGAAATGTTGCAACCAAAACAAATCAGCCAGATTGAATATCAATTATGAATGGATTGATCCTTGGGAATGGTCGTCAACAGTCAAAAGATTGTATAAGTTCTACAATCGAATTCAATCACACCTATTGCAGCCGACAGTCAAATAAATATGGTACTCTTGTGCAAATGAACGAGGGAGTACACCAGTGAAACTCTCATACGCCTGAAGGGGGGGAGTTCAGAAATAATTTCAAGATAATTGTCTCTCCTTTCAATTGACAAATGGGGGAAAATTATAATGAAATCAAAGGTGGTTGTCAGTCTAAAAGTTTCGGCGACATCAACAAAAGAAGCCAGTGGGCTTCTTCAGAATCCAATAGGTATATTCAACAGCCAGTGGGCGTTAAAACATCCAAGAAGCCTGTGAGCATCAACAATGAGCAGTTTCTGACAACATCAACAAAATCAACAGTGAGTTTTTTTTTTGACATCGTTATCCAGTGGGATATCATCATCAGAAAATTCACTAGTGGGCGTCTTCAATATTTTGTCAGTGGACAAGAAAATTTGCTAGTGGGCTTCTTCACAATTTTGTTAGTGGACAAGGGATGCTGATTTCAAACAAAGGACAGATGGATCCTTTTGCAGCTTGGTAGGTGATGGATTTGTCAAGTAAAATTTAGAGATGAATCATACATGTTGTTGACTCATGGTCTCTTCATATTGCATTTTTTTCGACATCCAGCTTTGGTGGTTTTTCAGGCAATGTTTTTCAGGATCAACAATTTCAGCTTGAGAACTTGGAAGATGGTTCCTTGTTATTATTTTAGGTTTATAATTGAGGGGGGCGAATGTTAGCCTCTCTCTCATAAAAAATTATAAATCCAAAGCTAATTAAATTAATTAAATATTTAAAATTAGGATTTTATGCCTAATTTTCTAGATTATGTTAGTTCCTCTTAAAGGAGTTAGTTTAGGCCTACCTAACTTAGCTCCAAGATTAGTGTGTGTGGATGAGATATTTTCTCAACCAAGTTGTCCAAGATAGATGCACTATCTTGAGAAAACTTCCTCATCTATTTATTTGTATTATAGCATTATTTGAATAATGAAGAATATGTGAGGACAACCTTTTCCACCAGTTCTATTTCTCTAGTATTTTTATGGTATGTTTTATATGTTTTATGAGTTGATTTAATTTCTTTCAATCATTGGTGCCCTTAAGGGTGATGAAAATTTCTCCTTCAAATTACACTAGATATTATGTCTTAAGGCATATTAGATAAGATCATTCGAAATCTTCTCCTTCATTGTAATCATCTGTGTTAATCATGATCATGAGCATGGGACATGCTCACCTCATTTTTATATCATACATAACTTTATATGATGTTTTTTTTGTAGGTGGTCACTTCCTCATCCCCTCCAATATGTCCTTGTCTCCTTAGTATTTGTCTTTGTATGTCAAAACATCATTCAAGATGTACTCAGTCAAGAAATTTACGATTAATTTAAACTATAATTTTTATCCTAACCTCACACATCAAGGGGAAATTATTATCACCTAAAAATTTCTCACAATATGAAACAAGTGAATGTTGATAATTTCATTACCATAATAGGACAAAAAATACCCATGTAAATTAAGTTAGAAAATCAAAAGTGATGAAAAAGCTATACAAATATGAGTTTTGATCCATCTATGCAAACTCATAGTGGGGTTTTTGGATGATCCATGCAATTGTTTCTTTGATAGTCACATGGATCCATAAAGAAGTGAAATATCACTAGCTTTTGGCACAATAAATTCCCATATCCCATCAAAATTGAAGATGAAGGTTGAACTAGGATGGTTTAGACCTTAGGAGAATTAATAAATTGTCCATTGATATTCCAAAGGTCCCTTCATGCATTGGAATTATTTATGGAATTGAGCTCCATTCACACTTGGAGCTAGTTTTGATGATGATTAAAGAAATTATATAAATGAAAGGCCATGGACCATCATTTTATAAGTGAAGAAACGTAGTTTCATTCTTCCCAATTTTTAATAAGCGTTCTTCTAACTCTAGAAAAATATCATGTATTGAAACTACCACTTGGAAATATTTTCACTATTGCAGAAGCTTGCTAACTTCATGGGTTCTAGATAAAGAGAGAGAGAATGAACCAAAAATTTGAACAAAAAATATCCTTATTAAGGGAATTTAGAAGGCTCACCTTGCTAAACACAATTATATTTTGTGTCACTATAAAAGGTTTCCAAGAGTTTTTTCCATTGATTATAAAATAAATATTTTGCTTCCTATCTTTTCTTATATGTTCATCGCTACTTGCATCTTGATCCATTAATTTTCAATTGTACAAGCCATATTTTGTTTTTTGTTAACCTTAACCATATTTTTTATGTTTCATTGATGCAACTACTTCTGCAACAAGTGGCACTTTTCTAAATTACATAACAAATCCCATAGAACATTGTGTTAAATATTGTGCCACTAAAAGAGAGGAGGTCCCATTCTTTTATCATTGTACTTGTTTCACAGTTAAATAGAAAATCTAGGATTGGGATAGAAAGTAATAACATAAGAGGTACAATATTCTATAATAGTCACTTGGGCCTCAGTGTCATAGGAAACTTCATAAATATTTCCTTTTATTTGTAATTTCATTTCATAATTAAGTAAAAGAGAGTAGATTTTTGGCCTCACCTTCTGGTTAGGTTATATCCTATATGGGGTTTCCCACAAATATTGTTTTCATTTACGCAGACAGTGTGTTCATTTTCTTTTTTATTCATTTTTAAGAACTTAGTTATTTGATAAATTTAAACATTAATCTAGTGATGATAAATTTAATATCAATGGAATTAAATCACATAATAAAAGCTTTTAGAATATTACAAGATCTATTGTAATGAATAGGCATAGTCGAATATCAACAATAGTTTCTAGATTTTATATGGTAGAGGAATTTTCGATAATGGCTAAGAGTGGAGCACTAGTTAGGGTCAAGGGAATATTTATCAAAAATCATCTAGATGATAGATCTACAAAACTATTATCTATGAGGTTGGAAAATAGTATGAATGGACTTAAAGGGGATTTATCAAATAATATGGCATATGGTCAAACATTATTTATGAAATTTGTATGATAATGAGGTATGGGCCTAATGTGGGTGTTGGGCTAAGAATAAGGTACATTTTCACCCTACTTTTACCATGAATTTTTATGCACCTTTATGAATTTTTCCTCATCTTAATAGTAAAGGGAAGGAAAATTAATGTAAAATCAGGACAAAATGAACTGACGGTAAAAGGGACGTTTAACAATGGGAAATTGACTCGTTGTATCTTTATTTACAGGGAAACAAAGTAGCTGAATCAATGATAACCGGAAGACAATTGACAAAGAGAGACTAACAGGATCATGATGACTCCCATGGGCCAGCAGAAGACGGAAAGGGACCTCCACGTCTGAAGAACTCAAACGACATCCACAAGCAGTAGGATCCCGTATGGAAAAGACCGTTACCACTATTGAAATCGCCTTTAAAAGGCCGAAAACGAACAAGATAGATAGATAATTATAGAGAATTTCTTCTATAATAGACGTATCAAGATAGAATTATCCAGTTATATCAATGTATGAACTTTCAGCTTAATAAAGGTTTTGGCATTTTTTATAGTCAATCTATGAGTTTTCCGTAGTGGTAGACTTATGGTGGTTTGGGCCCAACCCTAGGAGTTTCTGCAGTAATCTTTGTTCTGTACATTTAATCACGGAACTTACGTTTTCAGTCTTCTAATACATTTCGTGAGATATCATTTAATTGGTCGAATTGTGAACATAATATGCTCCAGCTTTCTCTTTCATTAGAATAGTTCAGCATTCATACCTTCTTGCTTACAGTCAATAATTTCATAATTATTTAGTTTCTTTCATCATTTCCCTATGCTTTATGCGCGTTTCATTAGTTTTAGCATGACTGCTGTTCAATTTTGTATATAACTAAAGTTGGATCCTTTCATCATTACTGTAAGGTGTCTAGTTGTTAATTGATTCAAAGAGATGTCATATATTTAATTTAAAAGAGAATTCCATTGAAAAATTAGATAAACAATTGTTGTTTAATTTATTGAAGCTGTTGTTCAATTCATCAATGTGTTGTTCAATCATAGGTTGCTCTTTTCTACACTTACTTAGATAGAATAGTTAAACAACATTTTATAATTCCATTTCACTTTGAATCGATTGAACTTCGAGAATTAGATAGTCCTCTTTATGATAATGTAGAGTATATTTTCTTTGATATCACTTGCATAAACTGTGCTCACACTCTTGCAATAATAAGACATGCCCTGGGTTGACAATTGAATGAGAAGCATTGAAGTTTCCTATAACAGTCACCTTTATGACCCAATATTTTTGGCGTTGTTTCCGGCGAGAGTGTTTAAGAGTTATTTCCTTTATTTCTTGTTTCTTTTGCTGTGAAGAATTGGGTATTCAAAATGAGAGGTAAGAACCTGCGTACCGGCAAGAAAAATGCTTGCTCTCTAGCCTGCTTCTCAACAATTGTGCAGAAGCTAGTAGAATAGGTTCTCTTGTTTTATGACTAGAAAGAAAAAAATAGAAACAAATCAAAATCATCCACTTAATTCTATGAAACCTAAGGGACCGGTGATCCTTGGTAGAACAACATATATAGACGAAAACATTAAGAAGAATGAATCACAGGCATCCGTAGGACCCAGAACCATTCCTATTCAAAGTCCTACTGCACTCCCTCATGCATCAACCTCACCATCTGCAACCCAAGCTGAGATTCATAGTGAAAATGAGGGATGTGAACAAAGCCTTCAGACTGTTGATCACGTAAGTATTGATCCATCGAGAGAGGGAGGGAAGGAGAAACCAGTAGTGGAATATAAGTAAGAACTCCAGAGCCTGGATCCCCTAAGAGAGTGGTCGAGACAGAGACACTTAGTATCAGAGATCGGGGAAGTGATGTAAGGATTCCTCCGCATCCGCCCCCTAATTCCACTAAGATTATTCCTCCAGAACAAGGAATTCCTGAATATTATTGGCATATCTTTGATCAAATGGAAAACAATCAAAACCAAAATTAGAGGCAGACATCAACATTGGAATATCCCATTGTTGATCATGCTACAAATTCCCCTATGAAAGCCATTCCCTTACAAAACATCCCCACCTTCCATGGGCTGAACTCGGAAGATCCTGACGCGTTTTTATTTGAATTCAACGTCTTATGTAGGGGATATGACTACACCAATGAACCTCAAAAACTGAAATAATTTCCCTCTACCTTGAAAGGGACCACATTATGTTGGTTCATGGGGCTCAATGGAGGAACCATCTATAACTGAGACTAGTTGAAGAACACTTTCCTTAAGAAATATCAAGATTATTTCTGGACTCAAGAATTAAAAGATTAAATCTTCAATATGTCTGTAAAAGAAAATGATACATTAGAAGAGTACATTGAAATATTTCAATATAATTTACAAAGGTCTCCATATAATGCACTATCCAAAGACATCTTAAAAGCAACAATGATTAAGGGAATGAAAGAAGAATGGGTTGAAACACTTAACATAATGGGAAAAGGGGACATGTACTAAGAAGAATATGATGATATTATTTCACTGTGTATCAGGTTCTCTTGGGGTAGTACGCGAAGTAGGCCAATCGAGCGAGACTCATCTACAAGGGATCCTAACCAATTCGGTGGAAACGTGACCAGAGAAAAATTTGGTAATATTTTAGAATATTTCAAAAATGAGATCTTGGGCACCTTGACAAAATAGCTAGATGTCCTACAAGCCAAGAAGAAGCAAGCTATAACATAAAATAACTTGGTTGTCTTTTTCCCACGCTGTCGGAAGAAGCACAACGAAAGGGAATGTCGATTAGACATGGTCCAGACATGTGCTATTTTCACCAAGGACCATGTTATGGACCATTTCCTTCACTTCTGACGCTGAAGGAAGTTTTTAAAGAAGTAGAAGAAGAGATAAAACTAGTCTATCTAATGAATCACCATCGACAATGGAAAGCACGACTAGGTATGCCACAAGACTTGCCTCAGTTCTTTTCTTCCCCACCGGTTAACTAGCAAAACCCTGCAGCATCTTGCCAAAACCAACCACCATTCTCTACTTGGCCATCTCAATCATTTCCTATGTCACCTTGGCCAACAAAACCCTCTTTAGGAAATAATTGCCCAAGTTTTCCTTGTTTTCCCCCTTATTGGAAAAACACTCCCTATCAAATCCAATGGCCAACCTCCCCTTCACAAACCACAAGCTAGCCTCAGAATTGGCAGCAACCCCTGGGAATGACCAACCTACTGATGGGGACAAGAGTTCAAAATCAACCTACATTACCAGCTCCATACCGAGTCTAGCATAACCCTCAGCCTATCATCGCCTTAATTGCCGGCTCAACCCAATATTAACCCCAACAACAGGCCGGTTCAACTAATTCAGATTGTAGAAAACCTAAACCCCAAAACTAAATAGAAGTAATGTAATGAACTAAGGCTAAGATTAGGATGTATTATTTCACCAGAAAAATATAAAACCCTACCAAAACTTGAATCTGGAACTTCAACAGAGCCTAGACAAACATACATGAATGAAACAAAAGTAGAGTAGGGAAGGGAAACAGTTGATTAGGGGAAGCCTGAAAACCTTAGGATTTCTCCCCCTCCATTCCCTGAAATATTAACACTACTTAGACCAATAGTCTCTACAGATTTCGATATCCTAGGGGAATTAAAAAACCTTTGCATTGAAATTCCTCTTTTGGAGGCTATACAAGACATTCTCATCTATGTCAAGACAATTAAAGAACTGTGTGGAAAGAAACATGTGAGGAAATAAAAAATCGCACCCACTATTCATGTGGTAGGGGCACTATCTGACTTATTGTTGGGTAAGGAAACACCGATGAAATATGAGGATCCAGGGAACCCCGTAGTAACTGTGAAAATCTCTGGCCACTCCTTTCCAAACACATCGGTTGACTTAGGGGTGGCCATCAACATCTTAACTATAGAGACCTATGAGAAGTTAGGCATAACAATTTTAGAACCCACAACTACATTGCTGGAAATTGCCGACAGATTTGTTATCAGACCAGAAGGAATATTAAAAGACATCCTAGTTTCTGTGGACTCATGGGGGTATCTAGCTGACTTTTTAGTTATTAACCCAAAGAGTAGGATGGATGGATACCCCTTGATACTTGGTCGACCTTAGTTGGCAACTGCCGATGCTTACATAGGCTGCCAGAAAGGTAGCATGGCCATTGCTAGAGGAGATTCCATAAAAAATATTATCATTTAACCACCTTCCAAGCCAAGTCTACCCACGATAAATATTCACAGACATCCACATACATAGTGGGAACAAAATATTCATTCACCACTGACCATAGTTGAAGCTCTTGAATTTAAGGATCAAATTGAAGATGATGTAATCAATAACTTCATGAATCAGCCATCTATGCCTAAAAACTTAAAATGCCAAATGTTAAAAATAGTTCTTGAAAATGAACCACAAGAAGATCCCTTGGTATACCTTGATGATCAAAACATACCCACAACAATTGTGCGCAACAACATACCCATTGAAATTGAGCCAAGGAAAAATTTAAATATCAATGGAAATCTCGATAGTAACCAAAAGAAAAGGCTCATAAAGGTTCTACAGAAGTATCAAGGAGCATTTTATTGGGACTACCTAGACATGAATGGTATAGACCCTCAGTTATACACTCATCACATCTATACTGACAAGGAGGCTCGGCCTATTTAGCAACCTCAACGAAGGATAAACCCACATCTGAAAGGCATTGTAAAAGATGAATTGCAGAAGCTACTGGATGTAAACTTCATTTATCCTAACTATGAAAATCTCTGGCCACTCCTTTCCAAACACATTGGTTGACTTATGGGTGGCCATTAACATATTAACTATAGAGACCTACAATAAGTAAGGCATAACAGTTTTAGAACCCACAACTACATTGCTGGAAATTGCTGACAGATTTTTTATCAGACTAGAAGGAATATTAAAAGACATCCTAGTTTCTGTGGACTCATGGGGGTATCCAGCTGAAATTTTAGTTATTAACCCAAAGAGTAGGATGGATGGATACCCCTTGATACGTGGTAAACCTTGGTTGGCAATAGCCGATGCTGACATAGGCTGTTGGAAAGGCAGCATGGCCATTGCTAGAGGAGATTCCATAAAAAATATGATCATTTAACCACCTTCCAAGCCAAGTCTACCCACGATAAATATTCACAGACATCCACATACATACTAGGAACAAAATATTCGTTCACCACTTACCATAGTTGAAGCTCTTGAATTCAAGGATCAAACTAAAGACGATGTAATCAATAACTTCATGAATCAGCCATCTATGCCTAAAAACTTAAAATTCCAAATGTTAAAAATAGTTCTTGAAAATGAACCACAAGAAGATCCCTTGGTAGACCTTGATGATAAGAGCATACCCACAACCGTTTGTGCGCAAAAACATACCCATTGAAATTGAGCCAAGGAAAAATTTAAATATCAATGGAAATCTGGATAGTAACCAAAAGCAAAGGCTCATAAAGGTTCTACAGAAGTATCAGGAAGAATTTTCTTGGGACTACCCAGACATGAAGGGTATAGACCCTCAGTTATGCACTCATCACATCTATACTGACAAGGAGGCTTGGCCTATTCGACAACCTCAACGAAGGATAAACCCACATCTGCAAGGCATTGTAAAGGATGAATTGCAGAAGCTACTAGATGTAAACTTCATTTATCCTATCTCACACAACAAATGGGGCTTTCCCTTAGTAGTTGTTCCTAAGAAAAATGGGAAATGGAGAATCTGTGTAGATTACAAGGAACTGAATAAGGAAACACAGAAGCACCACTTCCCCCTTAACTTTATTAACCAAGTCCTTGATATATTGGTAGGGAAACGGTTCTTTTCCTTTCTTGATGGGTTCAGTAGTTACAATAAAATCTAGATAGCCCCTAAAGACCAGGATAAAACAACCTTTACCTGCCCATGGGGTACATTTTCCTATCAAGTATTACCATTCAGAGTATGCAACGCCCTAGAAACCTTCCAAAGAGCCATACTCAGCATTTTTTCTGATTTAATAAATGACGGACTTGAAATTTACATGGAAGACTTTACCCCATATGGAGATGACTTCGATCAAGCGCTAGAAACACTAGAAAAAGTATTGGAATGTTGTATTACTATGAGATTATGTTTAAGAAATGAAAAATGCCACATGATGATGACCAAAGGAGTAATCCTAGGACACTACATCTCTGTAGCTGGAATACAGGTAGACCTGGAAAAAATATAAGTAATCCTTTTATTGGCCACACCTTGTACGCAGATAGAGGTATGCAGTTTTCTTGGATATGCAGGGTACTATCGCAGGTTTATAAATATTTTTTCACAAATCGCTGCACCCTTGTATGCATTAACTGGAAATATCGAATTCCATTGGTATGATAAATGTGACACTGCTTTTACAGATTTAAAGAAACTGGTCTCGATGACACCAATCCTACATGGTCCTAACTATAAGCTTCCCTTTCACATTTCTTCGGATGCATCCGACACATCGATAGGGCTAGTTCTTGGTCAAGAAGAAGACAAAAAACCCTATGTTATTTATTATATCAGCAAAAATATTACTCCTGCTGAATTAAACTATATAGTGACTAAGAAAGAGTTCTTGGCTATCATTTATGCTATCAATAAATTTAGACATTATATAACTGGCTACCAAGTACTCTTGTATACTGATCACTCTACCATTAGATATCCATCCAATAAACAAATTACAAATGGGAGAATAACTTGTTGGCTGCTGCTTTTGTAGGAATTCGATATAACTATCAAGGACCATCTAGGGAAGGAAAATATGGCTGTGAACTTCCTATCCAGGGTTCCTAAGACAGATGACACACTAGCGGTGGACGATCAGTTTCTCAACAAACATATGTTTGTTGTAGGCGTAAAAACACCATGGTATGCAGATGTAGAAAAATACTTGGCAGTAGGAAAGATGCCCAGACATTTAACATCAAGGGAATGGAAGCTGATTGTTCAACGCAGTGCTAGGTTCTCGTAGATCAGTGGATAACTCTTTCATCTAGGAGTCGATATGCATATATGCAGATGAATTCGGGAAGACGAGATTTATGACATTCTATGGGCCTGTCACGATGAACCTTGTGGTGGCCATTTTGCAGATCACAGAATGGGGCACAAAGTATTACAATTGGGTTATTATTGGCCTACGATTTTTAAAGATGCAAAAAAAATATGTCCAAGCCTGTGATAGTTGCCAAAGAATGGGCCACCAGGGCCAAGTTGATGAAATGTCACTACAACCAAAATTGGCAGTAAGAATTGTTCCAACGATGGGCATTGGACTTCGTTGGGCTATTCAACTTGTCATCGAACCAAAAAATATACATACTGGTTGCCAGATATTACGTAACAAAGTGGGTATAAATAATGGCCTTATCAAGAGCTACAAAAGAATCTATGATTAATTTTCTTTTTGAGCTATTTGTGCGATATGGTTTACCATGGGAAGTGATAACCGATAGAGGGGCACAGTTTGTGGATATAAAATTATAGCCACCCTAAAGAATTATCATATCATTCATAGAGTCACGTCTCCCTACCACCCACGAGAAAATGGACAGGTTGAAAGCACCAACAAGGTCCTTGAAGCAATTCTTGCCAAGACAGTATCAACAAATCGTCGGGACAGGGCTACTAAACTATTAGAGGCCTTGTGGGCTTATCACACAATGTGGTGAAACACCACTCAATATTCTCCATATCATCTAGTATTTGGAAGAGAGCCTATTTTTCCTATTGAGTTCGAGATAAAGACTTTAAGGAAAACACAGGAGGTAGGGTTGGACTTGACGGAGGCCCAATTTAAAAGACTCCAACAAATAAATGAATTATATGAGATACGGTTATTGGCTCTGTAGTGAAATACAATTATCCAACAACAATGAGCTAAGTGTCATGACAACCTCATAAAAAAGAAGACATTTCATAGAGGAGATTGGGCACTTCTCTATGACTCCATATTCCAAGATTTTCCACAAAAGTTACAAACAAGGTGGCTCGACCCATATGAAATTCAGGAAGTACACAACAATGGTACCCTCACCTTGAACACCATAGACGGGTCTGGTTCTACTTTTCGAGTCAATGGGCACAGAGTGTGCCTCTATCACAAACTTCTTACAAGAGAGTCTTTCTGCCAGTAGGTACACAATGATCCTACTATCAAGTTTTAGCTGTTGAAGATTACAACAAGAAACAGTGGAGGCATCCTGAAACATCATTCCTGATCCTAGTTGGAAAGTGATCACCTAAACTAGGTGGGGCCCACACAGGTGATTTTTGGCGCAAAGTTTATTTTTAGACTATGTCTATTTTTAGACATGTCGATCATATTCTATGAGTTGTAGGATGCTATTTGTGGATGGTTGGTCAAGTTGGAAAAATATATGGACTTCTATTTTTAGACATATTGGGTGGAATCTATTTTTAGATTTCAAGTCTAAAAATAGATATGTCAAATACTATTAGCTGTTAATAATATTTGGAATATAAACATTATCTTATTCTCTTGGAGCACTTCAGTTAAGTGCATAGATGTGGCACAAGAGCTGACAAAAGCAATTATGCTATTCCTAAGGTTTAAGTGGAGCTAATGCATGAGGAATTCAGTTAGAACTCATGTGACAGAGTTTGGTGGGGTTGGAGAAGTAGTTGGTGGAGTTTTGTTCAGTTTAACTCAGTTAGACACAGTTGAGCTAGTTGTATCTAGTCTAACTGAATGATACACTAGTGAGAGTGGTGTGAATTAATTAATTAATTAATTCACTAAATAATAACTCACTAATCAACTGAAGAATACATCAGTTAACTACAGTGCATGGCAGTTTCAGTGGAGACCAGTGGAGAGATAGGTGAAAGGGCAAGATAGACTATCTATTGTGACTACTAGTGATGCATGAATTGCATCTACATATACATTGGAGTTTCCAATGATAATAACGCAGTCAATGAGAGTGGGATTACATTGAATCAGTCTTTGTAATCAGCTTGGATTACACAATAGAGGTTGGCTATCAAGTGGCAAAAGATTGGAGCATGTGTTTTGCTAGATCTAGCTTGATAGTGTGTAGCAATTGGAGGTTGTGCTGAGAGCTTGTGAGGATCTTTGTACTATTATTGTTACATGATCTCCATGAAATATAATATATAGATAGTTGGGGTTTTCAGCTTTAATCTTTCCCATTACATACTGTGTTCATATGTGTGATTGTTTATGGTTTTAATGTGTGCATGCAATTGATTTTATTTCTGCATGTGATGATCAATGGTAGAAGAGATTCTATATTGTGCATGAAGATAAAATAGTGTATGATCAGGAGAATCTCAGTGGATAACATATCAGTTATTCAAATTTCTACATGGTATCAGAGCTATGTTATAGATTTTCTACATGGAATGAGAGTAGGAATTTTTGGGTGCGCGAGTTTGCATAGAATATCTGAAAATTTTGGTGAAATATTTTCAGAAACAAATAGCATATTTGGATTCCTTGCAAAAAAACACCCAAACTGAAAAAAAAAAAAAAAAAAAAAATCGGTCGAATCGGAGCTCGGATGAGGGAGATATCATCGATTTAAAATCAACTCTTTTTTTAGAAAATTTTGTGACGGCGGGAGAATTGCAATGTGCGCAAACCAAGAATCTACATGCACTGAGGTACAAGATGCATGCAAATATTTGAGGAGAAAAGCAGAGGTTAGTGACTTGGTGGTTGAGAGGGAGCCTCTCAAAAGGCAACGTGAGAAGCAGTCTCAGAAGGTTGTGGAGTAGCCACAACTGGAAATGCAGAAGAATCTTTATAGATTTGATGTAGATGGGATTTCTACGGAGCTTCCTACTGTTGGGAAGTGCAAGAAAGCTATGCAATTGAAGCTTGAGAGGGAGCAGGATTTGCATGCAGGTAAGAGTGAACCTCGGGATGTGGAGTAGCCACAAGATGAGGATCATGGAGTAGGAACAACCACTCATGTAGAGAAATTTCATGCCAAATGGGCAGAGGGAGTGCATGCAGCTATACCACTAGGTGAGAGGTGGGGCGACATGCATGAGTAATTCCAAGAGGAGATATATAGGAAGGATCCATTTAGATGGTGTGGATCTCATGAATTGAACTTGGCTACGAGGTGGCCACAGAGAAGCAGTAGAATGATCAGCTAGATTGATGCAGGCAGATCAAAGTGACAGTGTCAGATACTGGAGCGTGGTTCAGAGTTGACAGCAAGTGCAGAGTGCATGAGTGCAGAGTTAAACAATGCAGTGGTTCCTGAAGACATGTGCAGTAGCTAAGCAGAGGTCGAAGACTTTGATAGATGCATTACACTGATTGAGTTGTTTGGAGCCTATTCAGTTTCAGAAGAGTTGCAGAGCAGATGCATGGAGTTGTATGGTGCTTGAAAAGGTTGCAGGGCAAATGCATGGAGTTGCATGTCACATGCAAAGACATTCCTTTCTTGTTGAGAGGGAGTGTTGAATATTGCAACGAGAAAAATTGAAGGAGGCATCCTGAAACATCATTCCTGATCCTAGTTGGAAAGTGATCACCAAAACTAGGTGGGGGCCACACAGGTGATTTTTGTCGCAAAGTCTATTTTTAGACTATGTCTATTTTTAGACATGTCGATCATATTCTATGAGTTGCAGGATGCTATTTGTGGATGGTTGGTCAAGTTGGAAAAATAGATGGACTTCTATTTTTATACATATTGGGTGGAATCTATTTTTAGATTTCCAGTCTAAAAATAGATATGTCAAATATTATTAGCTCTTAATAATATTTGGACAATAAACATTATCTTATTCTCTTGGAGCACTTCAATTAAGTGCACAGATGTGGCACAAGAGCTGACAGAAGGAATTACGCTATTCCTAAGGGTTAAGTGGAGCTAATGCATGAGGACTTCAGTTAGAACTCATGTGACAGAGTTTGGTGGAGTTGGAGAAGTAGTTGGTGGAGTTGTGCTCAGTTTAAATCAGTTAGACACAGTTGAGCTAGTTGTATCTAGTCTAACTGAATGATACACTAGTGAGAGTGGTGTGAATTAATTAATTAATTAATTCACTAAATAATAACTCATTAATCAACTGAAGAATACATCAATTAACTACAGTGCATGGCAATTTCAGTGGAGACTAGTGGAGAGATAGGTGAAAGGGCAAGATAGACTATCTATTGTGACTACTAGTGATGCTTGAATTGCATCTACATATATATTGGAGTTTCCAATGATAATAACACAGTCATTGAGAGTGGGATTACATTGAATCGGTCTTTGTAATCATCTTGGATTATGCAATAGAGGCTGGCTATCAAGTGGAAAAAGATTGGAGCATGTGTTTTGCTAGATCTAGCTTGATAGTGTGTAGCAATTGGAGGTTGTGCTGAGAGCTTGTGAGGAGCTTTGTACTATGATTGTTAAATTATCTCCATGACATATAATATACAAATATTTGGGGTTTTCATCTTTAAGCTTTCCCATTACATAATGTGTTCATATGTGTGATTGTTTATGGTTTTAATGTGTGCATGCAATTGATTTTATTTCCGCATGTGATGATAAATGGTAGAAGAGATTTTTTATTGTGCATGAAGATAAAATAGTGTGTGATCAGGAGAATCTAGGTGGATGACATATCATTTATTCAAATTTATACATTAGCAGAAGAGGGTGATAGCCCCACAACTTTAAGTACATGAGAGCTTGCTACTTCCTTTTGTAAATATTGTATATAATTTCCCTACAATTTTTAGTTTCTTATTTTTTTGTGCATTCTTCTTATTCACAATTGTGTCCTTTTCCTTCATCACCCCTTGTGTTTTTACTATTGTTGTTCAAATCTTTGAACAACTAATATTCAATCCAATTGAACAACTGTTGTTCAATCGGACTGAACAACCGTATCCTTGTTGCACTTTTATTCTTTGTTGTTCAAATCTTTGAACGAAAGCTATTCCATCTAATTGAACAGCTGATGTTCAATCAGATTGAACATTTGTGTTTTTTGTGTCTTTAATTTTGATGTTCAATCGAATTGAACAAACATGTTTTGCGTCTTTACTTTTGCTGTTCAAATATTTGAATCGCTGATGTTCAATCCAATTGAATAGTTTCTATTCAATCGGATTGAACAGCTATGTTTTTGAATTTTTACTTTTGTTGTTCAAATATTTGAATGGTTTTTGTTCAATCCAATTGAACAGTTGTGGTTCAATCATATTGAACAGTCGTGTTTTCACATTTTTACTTTTGTTGTTCAAATATTTGAATGGTTGCTATTCAATCCAATTGAACAGTTGTTGTTCAATCAAATTGAACAACGATGTCCTTTTACGTGTTTATTCACTGCTGTTCAATCGAATTGAACAGCTGGTTTTTTTCCCCTCTTTAAGCATGAGATTTTTTTTTTAAGATCTCTCCTCACAAAACCACTTCTCATCCCACACCCTAGCTATAAAACACATTTCTGAGTGGGAATTGGCTCCTGAAGAGGAGAAAAGTAGTAATATTACTAATATGATGATCCTTTGAAACTTTAATGGAAATATCTAGTCCAGAAACTGACATGGTACATCTACGCAATGAAGGGCTAAGACATCTCCCGCTCAAACATGTTATCACTCAATACATATTCTTATAATGGTATATATTTCTACACTCTCAAGTAGTATTTCTCTTTGACATAAATATTTAGGAATAAGAAGTATTAATTGTATTGTCATTCTTTTTTACTTCTCACACCATCCCTAACTCTTAAGGAGTTAATGAGCCTCCCTTCATGTATAAAGAATAAATATTACGTTTTCATTCAATTTTTTTTTATAGAATAGGGAGTCTCATCACAAGCCAACCTACCATGACCATAAGGGTTTAGCAGGTGACATGCCCACAATGGATAACACACCAGGGTAATGACCTTCTCGACAGCTCCAACTTCTTGAAGGACAAGAGGTCTCATCATGAGCAAGCCTGATCACTCTGTTACAATCCCAGTGAATGGAACTATGGCTATCTGGCCACCACACCAACACAATGGTCTCTTCATAAAACAAATCGAAATGCCTACTTTTCAAAAAGAAGTATTATGTCTATATGAAATTTTTTAAGAGAGAATAGGGGGTCTCATCACGAGCCATCCTACCATGATCACAAGGGTTTAGCAGGTGGCATGCCCACAATGGCCAACACACCAGGGTAATGATCTTCTTGACAGCTCCAACTGCTTGAAGGAAAAGAGGTCTCATCACGAGCCAACCTGATCACTCTATTGGCACCTTGACTATTTGGCCACCACACCAACACGGTGATCTCTCCATAAAATTGGAAAAATATCTACTTTTACATAGAGGATTCTGGCTCATTTTTTAGGTTAAAATAACAACCTTGTCAAGGCTATGAATGCCTGTTGGCAGCAGTGGCTCTGCTTTTGGTATGAGAGTATTTTATAACAATAACCAATTACTTTTATACATACCTTATCTCCTATTTCCATCCATTTCGAAGATAAATCCACTACTCGATTTAGTGATAATACTATTTTACAGCATAAGTAACTATAAATGAACTATGATTTCATGTTTTAATTACAGGATGATGGCACCAATCATTGTCTATCACAGTCATGCTTCCATCACACCATACCATTAAATAAGGACATCCTATCATAATCATTGTTGTGTTGCTTTCTTCCCTTCTTCGGTCACTTCCGCATGCAAAACACTTATGATAAATTCCAATTTTGACCTTTACACCACATGCATTCATAATTGTTGCAATCACTCCTCTTTTCTTGAGCTCCAAGGCCACAGACATCATTCTTGCGTACAGACTATGATTACTGATCTCTGAAATTTTCCCCGATATGCATTCATGATTGATCAAATCTCTCTTGTACTTAAGGACGTGGACACCCTTATTTCGACAGAGGGGATGTAAATATCCATAAATATTAATCATGTGAATTCCCAGCACAAATTCCATTGGATATGCTAGTAATACCAAAATATCATTACAATTACGATATGAAGTTACCTACATTTACGACATAAGGCTACAATTTATTTTTCTCTTGCATGCAGTGTTTATTCTAACAAACAGGGCCGAAAATAAACACAGATAGAGGGAGAAATTATCTCAAGATAATGCATGAGATATGGGAAAAAAATCTCTCTGAAATGAACCTACGACCATATCAATCTCAGACGTAGCTCACACCATTCTTGAAGAAGTTGGCTGGCTGACATACTTACACAAATTGCAAGGGTTTGACACAGAAATAGTAGTGGAATTCCTACAGAACCTACAGGAGGGACATACCAGACTCATAGGAAGAATTATACCAGTCATAGAGGATATCATCGCTGAAGTCTATGGAATAATAGTAGAGGGAGAAAGATGGACCAAAAAGAACCTTCTTCTACGAGAGGCAACTACAGCATACCAGGATCCAGGGGAGCCAATGGAAAAAAAGGGAAAGGGGATCAACCCTGCATCCCTACAACAACCTTAGCAAGAATTGGCATCATTAATCCAGAGATTCATCACATGCGATGGACGCTAAGACGTGGTAAAACCCCATCAACTCAAATTTTTAGTTGTTCTTAAACAAAATATTTCAGTTAATCTGCCTTCTTTCTTGAATTCTGTATTACACAACACTGTTACTCGAATTATAAAGGATAAAAGCCCCCAAGAAGTCATCAGCCATCATGGTTTAATCAAGTTAATTATCATTCATGAGTTAGGCAAATGACAGACATGCTAGGACAACTTTGTTAAACGTGTCATGCATGTCCCTGAGGAAAATCTTGTCAGGACAAAAATCGAGCTTCCTAGAATGAACATACCTAGAGGATTAAGAGGGAAAAGGACTCATTCTTTGACTTCAGAACCAAGGAATCGAAGATAGTCCGAAAGACTACAATGAAGGAAAGACACCTCGGAATTGCCGGATGAGGCAAGGCCATCCCATACACCACCTTCAAGCCCTAAAAACATACCTTTGAAAGACTATGAATAAGAGATGGATTGATTCCTAGAGAAAATGCGGGCATCCTGTGAAATTTGAAGCCCATCTGAAGAAGCTAAGGAGCAAGAGGGACCGTTGAACCAATTTTCCACTGCCAACAGCTCTAGCCACACTGAAATATTACCCCACCAAGATGAATCACATGCTTTTAGAGCCTTATCTCCTCCCGAGAGTTATTGGGGGAATAGGGAAGAGCAAGTAGAAGGGGTAGCCGAATTTGAAAACCAATCAGGAGACACCATCCCCTTAGAACAAAATGCAAGCATGGAAATGGTCCCTCTAATGCCTGAAGGGAATAATATCTCACCGAGCCAGGACATTAATGCAGAAGTAAACTCGAGAGTATAGGAAGTAAATATCATCACTGGTAACCCTTGAACTAGCACCACTGTTCTTGGAAATGAGGTTGTTGCTCCTCCATCTCCTGCCAAAACCATGCCATAAGAGAATTTAGCTGAAAATAAGTTGAAGGAAATGAGCATAACCTGCAAAAGGTTAAGGAAAATGATAAAACATTTGAGGAAACAATTGAAGGAAGTAAGCAAGGCTTGGAAGCCTAAGAAAGAATTGGTCACCACATAAACCCAAACAAAGTTTGTCACCGATTTGATAGACACTGCTGAGGTTGAGGTACAGACTGACCTAGAAAACACTGCTGAGATTGAGGTACAGATTAACCTAGTAGACACTGTTGAAGCCTATATGTAGGCTAGACTGAAACTTGCAGAAGAAAATTAAACCCTAAAAGAGGAGATACCTGACTACACTCCCCTAGTAGAAATGGCTGCCACTCAAAAATTAAATAATGAATTAATTCAAGCACATCATGAATTGGCACAATGCAAAAAGGAAGTAGTACCCGTACAAGAAGATCAGGCACTATTGAAGAAATTAAAATACCTTTCTGCAACAGAGGATGATACATTTTCTCAACTCAGAGAAGAAAAGGCGAAGGTAAAGAAAGAACAGGATCAGGTGGAACAAGCCAAGAAGCAAACTAGTATGGTTTGCTCTTTGTACTCTGATGTGCTAACATGTAGGGCACCAGCCACCAACTATGCCCTATTTTTAGTAGAACAGTATATATTACTAAAGATCAAGGTTGTCAGGGAAGGGAATCCCAAGACTTTTAAAACCATAGAGGAATTCTTCCATTACTACAATGAACAAAATGAGCAGGTCCAATACCTTTTGTGTGAATTATACATGCACAACTTCTTCCTAAAGGAGGACAGGGATAGTAATCCCAGCCCCTTTATAGGAGACATTCAGTTCTGTGATTTCCTCTCTTTAGCTAAGAACCAAAATCAGTGTGCTAAAGCCTAAAAAATTTTCCAGAAGAGGGAGCATGTCCTAGAATTGTGGGTTAGAGGGGAACCTACTAGACCCCTGCATCTGTTCACCCAACATAAGAATTTCATGCAGAGAAAGGGGGTAAGGACTAAACTGGGGCCTATCCACAAGGATATTATACAACATGGGCAAGAGTGTTTCGAATACATTCAGGAAGCAGCTTTGGCAGCAGGCAAACAAAGGTAGATGGCCTCCACAAATAATGTGAAAAGCAGAGAGCCATTTGGCTACATAAACTTCAAAGCAACTACCTCCAGATTCCTTTTATACAAAAATCTAATCTTCAACATGGGCCCTACATGGATAGGATGCAGGTACAGATGCCCTCTCATCTGGTACCCCCTTAAGGGTTATGATCATGATTACGAGCTGCCAGAAGGGCACACAAAATCTGCCTTTGCAAAGATCAAACAGAAACATGGCTTCATATGCTATAAAGAATAAGTTTACCCTGCATATTCTCTGACCCAATTACACCTCAATCATTTTTTCGCATAAGGAACTGGAAACATGTAAGTAGGGGGTTTTTTGGGTTGAGAATAAGGTACGTTTTCACCCTACCTTTACCACGACTTGTTATGCACTTTATGAATTTTTCCTCACCTTAACAGTAAAGGAAAGGAAAAATAATGTAAAATCAGGACAAAATGAACTAATGGTAAAAGGAATGTTTAACAATGGGAAATTGACTTGTTGTATCTTTATTTACAAGGAAACAAAGCAGTTGAATCGATGATAATCGGAAGACAAATGACAAAGAGAGACTAACGAGACCATGATGACTCCCATGGGCCAGCGGAAGACGAAAATGCACCTCCACATCTAAAGAACTCAAACGACATCCACAAGCAGTAGGATCCCGTATGGAAAAGACCATTACAACTGTTGAAATCACCTTTAAAAGGCTGAAAATGAACAAGATAGATAGATCAGAATGGAGAGTTTCTTCCGTAATAGATGTATCGGGACATAGTTGTCCAGTGATATCAATGTATGAACTTTCAGCTTAATAATTTTTTTGGCGTTTTTTATAGTCAATCTCGGAGTTTTCTGTAGCGGTAGACTTCTGGTGGTTTGGGCTCAACCTTGGGAGTTTTTGCACTAATCTCTATGCTATATGTTCATTTATAGAACTTGCATTTTTAGTCATGTAATACATTTCGTGAGATATCATTTAATTGGTTGGATTGTGAACATAAGATGTTGCAGCTTTCTCTTTCATTAGAATAGTTTTTCATTCATACCTTCTCGCTTACAGTCAATAATTTCATAATTTTTTAGATGCTTTCATCATTTCCCTATGCTTTATGCATGTTTCACTAGTTTTAGCATGATTGTTGTTCAATTCTGTATATATCTAAAGGTGGATCCTTTCATCATTACTATAAGGTGTCTAGTTGTTAATTGATTTAGAGAGATGTAATTTATTTAATTTAAAAGAGAATTCCATTGCAAAATTAGATAAAAAAAAAAATTCAATTTATTGAAGCTACTGTTCAATTCAGTAGGAATGCTATTCAATTCATCAATGTGTTGTTCAATCGTAGGTTTTTCTTTTCTGCACTTACTTAGATAGAATAGTTAAACAATATTTTATAATTCCATTTCACTTTGAATCGATTGAACTTCGAGAATTAGATAGTCCTCTTTATGATAATGTAGAGTAGATGTTCTTTGATATCACTTGCATATACTGTGCTCACACTCTTGAAATAATAATACTTGCCCTGGGTTGAAAATTGAATGAGAAGCATTGAATTTTCCTGTAATAGTCACCTTTATGACCCAACAGTGGTCTGAGTGGCATTACTAATAGAATGACATATTTAATTTCATCTCACTTTTCATCCCTAAAAACCATACTTTTCAGGGGTATCTTAATGGGGATTTCTTCCTCAAATGCCAAAGTCAATGTGGTTTGGTTCAGCTTGGAATCCCCTGTCATTGATTTCTTGGATGACCTAACCCCAACTTTCATGGAAACTAAAGCTTTCCCTGCCTCAATATGGAATATTTCATCTACATGTCACCAAAATTACACAGTTCATGTGTAATATCCCCAAATGGGAATGCACAACAAAGCCTGCTGGAATAATGCTTTCTTCAGAAATTGGTGGACTGAAATGAGTTTTTAGCTCTTGGATCCCTTAGATCAGTGGATCTAATGTCTAAATCCAAAAGGAGAGCAAAAACAAATCAAACTAGGTGAGGTAAATAGACCTCCCACCACCTAGTATGGCTGAAAAACACCCAAGGAATGGGGCTGTAGTCATGCATAACAATTCTGCTTCAGAAATAATGAAGTCCCACTGAGTCAAAGTAGAATAAAATATAGAGGCTGAATATTTACATGTACATCAGTAAAACAGATCTATAATGTGGCCCATAAAATGTACAAGAGAGAAAGAGAAGATTTACATAAAGAATCCCTTAAGATTGAGGTGTTGCAACAACAATATGAGACTGCAAAGCTTAGCTGTGTAGTCAATTTAGCGTCCTAAATTGCTAACATAAATTATCAACCAGGGCTAGTAAACTAATGAAGTGTGGTGCACTATATGTGCTTAAGTGACATCTTCCTTACTTCGTTGTATGTGTTTTTCTTATTGTTTTTATTCTAATGCAATGAGGATCTTCTATCAAACTTAAAAATGAAATGAAATGACAGAGCTGAATTAAATGTAATCTACCTCCGGAGTGCTCTAACTAAATTAGTCTATGGAATTCTACAGCCATCTGTCGCGATGAAATGATATTTAGTAGTTTGGTAAAACATTCTACTGTATTACCAATGCATTGAACATGGACTAAAGAACTGAAGCAAATGCTAATAAATCTGTGGCTACCACATTCTTACTATTGCTATGATATTTTAGCCTTGAGAAGATAAGAATGATAAAATGAAAAAAACGTGTTCAAACTACAATGCATTAAGCAAGTTATGCCTTTTTCATTCATCATAATGATATTTTGGAAGAGTTTATTAGAGTAAGTCTAACTGTGATAATTAACGAAAGAAATACAATTAAAATCTAAGACACCACAACTATTTCTTACTCATTGTTATGATATTTTGGAAGAGCTTTGTAAGAGTAAAAATGGCTATGCCACTTAGTGTAAACAAGCAACTAAAACCTACAGTACCACATTTATGCCTTATTCATCATAATGATATTTTGGAAGAGT
Source organism: Pinus albicaulis (assembly GCA_034641835.2). Lineage (NCBI taxonomy): Eukaryota > Viridiplantae > Streptophyta > Pinopsida > Pinales > Pinaceae > Pinus > Pinus albicaulis. The sequence continues at coordinate 1,105,142,907 of CM076581.1, forward strand.
TTATTAGAGTAAGTATAACTGTGATAATTAACGAAAGGAATTGCAACTAAAAATGATAATTAACTCAACATAATACAACCAAATATTTTTCATCTAATATTGATATGTTGGAAGAGCGTTTAAGAAAAATAATGGTTGTAAAATAATGACGATCTTTTAATCTAATAAAAATTAAAGTGCTGGTAACTCAAGATGTCACAATTAAATCCATTTCATGAATAAAGATATGTTGGAAGAGCTTTTTAAGAAAGGATTAACTATAACATCATGAGGATATGTTAGCTAAACAAATAATGCAAGACATGAATTAAAAGCTAACAACACATAATTAAAAGCTACTTATCTAGAAAACATGTAGAAGCCTCCTTGGATAGCAGGGGCCCTCTACTACCAATTTGGTGAAGTCCTTCAGCTCCTTAAAGTTGTAATCAAAACAACATCAAAGAACTGAATTTCTCTATTGAAAAACTCACAAATCTACATCCAATTCCATCTTAGACTTTGTTACAAAAGACTCTCTATTCCTTTTTCTCCTTCTCCTATTTTCTCATTACTTTTTCATTACTCATGATAGGAGAAAGCTTCTCCTATTTATACAAAATATGAGAAGTTATCTCATTAATGGAAGTCCATGAATCTCTCCCTCCAACTCTAGAGTTACAATCAAAATAGGAAACGATAAGACACATGTCTTTCTAGAATTTCAACACAACTAAGAAAGGAGACACATATCCTCTTAGAGTTTCAATACAACAAGGAAATGAGACACATGTTCTCATGATCCCATGATCTTCTCCAACCAAATTCGAATTTGGCCTTAGAGTGCCACATAAGGGTCTTCTGGAAGTCTCCTTTTGACCTACACATGTCACAAAACTCATAACACATATATAGATATATGAAACTATGTTAATTTTCTAGTTTCTAATCATAAATTCACTTTAAATATATAAAATAAATAACTTTGGAAGACAAGGATGCTAACCCATATATTTATGAAAATGGTTACTTGATGTAGGGTTTTAGGTCAGATGGATATGAAATAAGAGCTAAATGGTTCTGACATAATGGAAATATGTATGAATATGGAAAACACTTTTGAGACTTAACATACCCCCCAACTAAAGTTGTTGCATGTCCTCATGCAACTATTGCAATGATTCATTTGTCCATGAGTTGATCTTTGACTCATATAGATTCGTTCTAAACTTTGCTTCTTGATATTTTCTTTTTGGAAAAGTATAATACATTTGATTGCAACATTTTTTGAATGGTTGGTTCTTGTGCAACAACCAATTTTTTTTGAGCAATGGTTCTTTTGTAACAATGCTTTATTTTCTTTGTTGCATCAAAGTTCATGAAAACATTTAGAATCAATTACTTCATCAATGAATTGATCATTTGCAAGGCATATAATCTTTTGGATCATGTTGCAACAATAGTTGGTTGGAAAGTATATGTGGGTGGAAATGGAATGAAAATGTGTGATAGTGTATGACATGTGGATATGAAATGATGACCCTTCCCCCCAACTAAAGATATGACAATGTGAAAAAGGGAGTGAGGAATTTTTCCAAAGTTACAATTTTAGCATTCTAATGAATTACATGACTAAAAATTAGAAAACAACATACCTTCACTTACCTTAAATATGGATGAGTTGTGTATGTGTGGTGGCTGCAAAATTCTGATCATATTCTTCTTCAAGTGGTTGAACAAGAGGAGTCATGGATAAAGAGATAAGATGACTTTTTATTGCTCCTACTAAAACTTGCTGAATCTGCTCCAAAATGCTGAAAATAATAGTCTTCATGTCTTCAAAACTCATTGGCATAATTCCTACTATGTGAAAATATGTTCTGATGTCGAACATAGTAGGAAATTGTTGACTTAGTGACCATTAATGGATGCCACTAGTCAACACGAGAACTCTCACCATTGATGACAATGAGAGTCAAGATGCCCAAACACATCTTGCTAGGTACGAATGATTTTGCTGATGTCGAGTCACCTAGAAGATCTGACGAACAAGGGACATTAATGCATTCCCATTGTTTGTCAGCATGAGAACTTTCCATTAAGGCATGGAAGCCTCAAGGTGTTTTTACAAAGAACTTAGACTCAAAGGACTATGGACTCAATAGTTTGCATTGAAGCAGGGCTTATTTGCGGAATGAAAATGACAAGAAATGAAAGATGAAAATGGAAGATGGTAATGGAAAGTAGAAATAGCAATGGGCAATAAGCATGTGAATGAGCCTCTTGTTTTTATTTGTGAGTTATGAATGGACAAAAAGAAATGGAAAGTGGATGTGAATGTAAATGGAAAACATGAAGTGAAATGAGGTGAATGGTTTATTATGAGGTATGGATGTGATGGAGACAATAGTATCTGAAAGTTTTTCAAGTGTTTGGATCTGATTTTGCATCAGCATATTTCCTCTTTGTTGCTGATCATCTTCTTATGAAACAAATTGGTCTCTTAGAGAGACACCATTCTCTTGTAGTTATTTGTCTTTCCTCCTGGAACCTGCAAAAAAAACTAATACTTCTTCTGCAATGGAATGTAAGATTATCAAAGGGAGAGAGGTGATCAATCTCTCTAGTTATGATATTTATACACAAAACTAAGAATTTGTATTAATGAAACAAGTTCTCAAAGGAAAAATCAAAAGAATTTATACATGTTTTGGAATTAGTGCCTCAAGTTGAATGTAGCTTCTTTTCAGCAATTTATTTCATTATTTACTATTTCAAACTCTAATGATGGATTTCTCATTGTGTAGATCTTGTTGAGACCTTTCCAACGATACTTAAATCATCAAAATCTGATTTTGTATGAGAAAGTTAGGCTGATTTGAACAATGAGGTTTTTTCTGCTACGGAATTGGAAAACAGCTGCGGAATTGGACTTTAGCTGCAGAATGTCGAGGGTTTCTATAACTAAAAATCTTGAATAAAAAGTTAACCATTCATCTTTTATCATCAGTCCAAAATTTAATCAATACCTTCAGAAAAGTGAACAAATAACTTATTCATTTCATTGATTCAAAATTATTAAATTTTTTTTTTTTTAAATAACAAAATTGAAAAAGAGATTTTTTTTTTTTTTTAATAAATAACAAAATTGAAAAAGAGGAATGCAAAATTTTTTATTTATTTTTTATTTTTTTTATTTTTTTAAATATTATATATGTTATATTTTAAAATATATACATATATAATTTTATTAAACCAGTATGTAAACACTTTACAGAAATAAGAAATGAGAACAGTGCTACCCAAAGTGTGCAAGCAATGTAAATGAGACAAGCTTGTTGAAAAAGGCAACATTCACGTTAGCAAACACGATAAATAGAAAAACGAATTGTCTCACAACAAGAACTCAGGTACATATCCCAGTAAATCTCTTTGAAAAGATCCAGGAATAAAGCTCAGGTTGATTGTTAGAAAAGGAATCCTAATAGAAAGGGCTTTGAATATGATCATACAAAAAAAATAGACCGTTGGCTAGCTCCGGTTAGAATCCTTTATTGGCACAAAGTACTCTGTTACTGAAAATTGATTTGTTGGCAATACTTCCTTTGACAGATATCTGTATTCAGTAGGAACAATCTTGATGTAATATTTGAAGGTGCTACTTGCATCGCGAAGAATGCTGACAGTACCATCAAGTGGATTGTGTATTCCAGGATATTTTGGCCCAAATGATAGATCATGAATTACATGGCTCACATTAACATGATTTGCACCCTCAAATATCTGTTGAGCAACAATAATATTCAAGTCGTGCACCGAAATGTGGAAATTTCCAGCAACCCTTTGAACATCCAGAACACCAAAGACCCGACATCCTTCACCATCATAAATCATGTGGAATGTGGATTGAATGCCACGATAGACTTTGATTTTAGTTAAAATTCTTCTTCCTCAGATTATGGGTGAAATCAATGCAGAGTGTCGTTCAAACTCTCCACTATGCAAACAGAAAACCGTTTTTCCTCACGTGGCAGGCAAAAATGGGCTTCAAAGAACCGAGAAATTCTCCCAGACCGCCACGAATTTCGTAAAACGATTTTTGAGTTATCTAATTGACCCTATTGGCGAAAAAACCCATTTTTTATTTTTTCCAAATTCTCCTCCGTTTGGCCAAATCGTGCTTTCAAAGTTTGACGTTTTTCTCTGTTTTGCGTTTTCCTAAATTGCTACATTCAGCTGTGAAATTGATTTTGAAAATTTTTTTAGAGCATGAGAACGATTCTTGTAAGCTTTAAAGTCATCTTCTAATCGACTAATCAAAATTTGCTGCTCTGCCACTGCAACAACATATACAGATGAATCTTGTTGTGCTGAAGCTTGATTGTTGCTATGGTCTTTCTTCACCAGATGATTTGCACGCAGTGATTTTTGTAGGTTTTTATTATCATCTAAAAGGTGAGATATCTCATTGTCCTTTTCCTCAATGATTTTTCTAGCCATTTCCCAAAATGAATCATGCTCCTCCTTAAGTTTTTCATAGTTCATCCTGAATGAATTTATGTCTTCACCTAAGCCTGTTATAGCCATTTTGCTTGTTTGAGCCTCTAGAGCCTCGTATTTTAAACGCCATGTTTCTTGAACATTCAAGAGAGTACTTTGCCATGCTTCTTGTTCTGATCGCAGATGAGTGTTTGTTGACTCAAGTTTCATTGCCATGTCTTTAATCCTTTGTTATGCATCTATGAGAGACACAGCCCTGGCCGCAAGCTCAGTTTCATGATATTTGACAGAATCTTGAAGAGCTTTCATAGCACGATCTCTTTCAGCAAAGGCTAAATCTACCTCTCTTTGGGCATCCTTTAAAGTAGCCTCTGATTTGCAACAATCTTCAAATAAAAGTCACTCAAACAACAATCTATGGAAGCTGATGAACAAAGCAACTTTCACCAGAAATGGGATTTATAGAAACTGATTAGATTTGAATATTCAAATCAAATTTGACAGTGTGATTTTTTTTCGAAGGAGATAGTTGGGTTTGTGGCTGTATGGCTTAATGAATTGTTGCTTTAATGCTGTGTTTGTTGCGTTTGCTATGAATCACTTACTAATTCAATCGTTGTGGTTTAAATTTTGATTGTAGGTTTGTAGCCAGGCTTATGGCTCGGAGGTCTTGTTATAGTTCAAAGTTTTTCAAAGGCCATGGCCATTGCGTTGGTTTTTTTTTTTTTTTTCCTCTGAAATTGTAAATTTTTATAAGAAGGATTAATGATTTTTCAATTTCAGGCAGCAAAGACTTCAAGAAAAACATGCTAAAAACAAGCCTTTGACTGTCAATCTTGGACAACTGAACCTATCAAAGAAGTTGAGTTTCATATTTTTATTTTTTTATTTTTTTTAAATTTTTAAATGATTTGTTATTAAAATTATATATATATTTTCAAAAATTTTAAAAATATACATATATATTTTAGTAAACAAAACAATTTAAAATTTTTATTTTTATTTTTTTTTCATTTTTTTTTAATTGATTTGTTTAATAAAATTATGTATGTTATATTTTCAAAAATTTAAAAATACACATACATATTTCATTAAACAAAACAATGTATTGGAATTTTTTTTTATTTTATTATTATTATTATTATTATTATTTTTAATTTTTTTATATTTAATCAATTGAAATGATTAAGTTTATTTTGTCTTTTTTTTTTTTTTAACATAACAATTCTTTTTCTGATCCTCCAGATCACACAAAGTGCAGGAGGAGAGCATACTCAAGAATTATTAATTTTTTTTTTTACATAACAATCCTTTTTCTGATCCTCCAGATCACACAAAGTGCAGGAGGAGAGCATACTTAAGAATTATTAATTTTTTTTTAGATGTAAGAAATAAGGTCTCCTAATTACACTTCCCCGGCAACGGCGCCAAAATGTGTAGTCAATTTAGCGTCCTAAATTGCTAACATAAATTATCAACGAGGGCTAGTAAACTGATGAAGTGTGGTGCACTATATGTGCTTAAGTGACCTCTTCCTTACTTCGTTGTATGTGTTTTTCTTATTGTTTTTATTTTAATGCAATGAGGATATTCTATCAAACTTAAAAATGAAATGAAATGACAGAGCTGAACTAAATGTAATCTACCTCCGGAGTGCTCTAACTAAATTAACATGCAACTAGTCTATGGAATTCTATAGCCCATCTTGTTCATGATGAATGATATTTTGGAAGAGTTTGTAAAACAGTCCTGGCTGTATTATCCAATGCAATTGAACATAAACGTAAAACTGAAAGCAAATACAATTAAAATCTAAGACACCACAGCCTATTTACTCATCAAGTATGATATTTTGGAAGAGCTGTAAGAGTAAGAATGGCTGTGCCACTTGTGTAAACATGCAACTAAAACCTGACAAACACTACGCTTATGCCTTATTCATCATAATGATATTTTGGAAGAGTTTATTAGAGTAAGTCTAACCTGTGATAATTAATCTAAAGAAATACAATTAAAATCTAAGACACCACAGCTATTTCTTACTCATTGTTATGATATTTTGGAAGAGCTTTGTAAGAATTAGAATGGCTATGCCACTTAGTGTAAACAAGAAACTAAAACCTACAATACCACAGTTATGCCTTATTCATCATAATGATATTTTGGAAGAGTTTATTAGAGTAAGGCTAACTGTGATAATTAACAAAAGGAATTGCAACTAAAATGCTAATTAACTCAACATAATACAACCAAATATTTATCATCTAATAATGATATGTTGGAAGAGCGTTTTAAGAAAAAGAATGATTGTAAGATAATGAGGATCTTTTAATCTAATTGCAAAATAGAAAATGCTAATTAACTCAACATAATACAACCAAATCTCTTTCATCTAATATTGATATGTTGGAAGAGTGTTTTAAGAAAAAGAATGATTGTAAGATAATGAGGATCTTTTAGTTAAACAAATAATGCAAGACATGAATTAAAAGCTACTTATCTAGAAAGCATGTAGAAGCCTCCTTGGATAGCAGGGGCCCTCTGCTACCAATTTGGTGAAATCCTTCAGCTCCTTAAAGTTGTAATCAAAACAACATCAAATAACTGAATTTCTCTATTGAAAAGAACTCACAAATCTACATCCCATTCCATCTTAAACTTTGTTACAAAAGACTCTCTATTCATTTTTCTCTTTCTCCTATTTTCTCCTATTTTCTCATTACTTCATCATTACCCATGATAGGAGAAAGTTTCTCCTATTTATACAAAATATGAGGAGTCATCTCATTAATGAGAGTCCATGAATCTCTCCCTCCATCTCTAGAGTTACAATCAAAATAGGAAATGATAAGACACATGTCTTTCTAGAGTTTCAACACAACTTGAGGAATGAGACACATATCCTCTTAGAGTTTCAATACAACAAGGAAGTGAGACACATATCCTTTTAGAGTTTCAATACAACAAGGAAGTGAGACACATATCCTCTTGATCCCATAATCTTCTCCAACCAAATTCGAATTTGGTCTTAGAGTGCCACATAAGGGTCTTCAAGAAGTCTCATTTTGACCTACACATGTCACAAAACTCACAACACATATATAGATATATGAAACTATGTTAATTTTCTAGTTTCTAATCATAAATTCATTTTAAATACATAAAATAAATAACTTTGGAAAACAAGGATCCTAACCCATATATTTATGAAAATGGTTACTTGATGTAGGGTTTTAGGTCAGGTGGCTATGAAATAAGAGCTAAATAATTATGACATAATGGAAATATGTATGAATATGAAAAACACTTTTGAGACTCAACAACTGATACAATCTGTTGGATCACCAAACCATCAAGTGTATGATTCTTAATCATGCGATAATAAGTTTGGGTTGATCACATGAGAAAAAACCAAGTCAAAGGGAAATGATGATTCTTGTTTCTTGATCCAAGGTACCAAACAATGATTAAAGTTGGAACCAAGGTACACTGCCCTCTAGGTTGTTCTTCCAGAATGAATTTTTCCAAGTCAATAGAATAGGGCCCTCCATAGTTGAGGCAACGAGGAATCCTCAACTAATTCACATGGGATCATAGGAAAGTTACTAATGGACTAACACTAGTGATAACTATGGAAAGATGGAAACTGAGAGGTGGATCGACGACTTCCCTTATCAGATCATAAAATGCATGGTTGACCTAGCATTGACTGACTCGATTTTGGAGGGGATGATGACAGACAGTATAGATGGAAGCCAAAAATTGGCCACATGGGATTAATGCAACACAAATATGGATGGAATACTATAACAGGAGAGAATGGGACTCGGGACAAACTCCATAAATGCGAGGATGACTCCACGTGAATGCTCTGAACAAGGGTAAATCAATGATGCTTCCACACAGGATAGGCCCAAGGGTAGCATAAAAACATGAGTAAATGATTATTACCCATAACGATAATCGACACACGAGGCGACAAGTTCCAAGGTAAAGGGGTACCGAAGTACAAGCAGCTCATATGAAGAAATTTAGTTTGAATTAGCGGCAGAAAGAAACTTCATGAAAAATGGCTTTTGGGTGAAGTTTCAAATTACCAAAAATGGAGATAGACTCATTGTAGTAATCCATGAGATATTTCCAATGGTGACGATGGTTCGTCAAACTAAGCTACGGTTTGGTCACAATGGGCGACAGAAAAACTAGGTTTTTTCCTATAAAAGGTATTTTTTCCTCCAATTTTAATTCATTTTCTAAGTGAGTTGTGGTGAATTTGGAGAGGAGGATAAGGCCCTAAATATTTTGGAGATCTTAGTAGACAAAACGACTGTCGGAATTAGGATCCGTCAGTTGGAGGTAGGTATCCTAACCTGACTTAGCATTTCCATTGGATTACATTTTTAGATTAGGGTCTCAGCTCTCAGTGGAAGACTTATATCCATCCTTACAGTCAAATCACAGTTTTTGGGACTTATTATGCACTCTGGATCGTATATGTGGTCCCAAAAACTACAAACTCGCAGTTTTGTGCGAAAAAACTACTTTTTGTATTGAAAGATTGTACTGGTCAGTTTGCTCGGTGACGGCTGAGAACAAGTACGTTTGTTAGTCAATGTCATTGATCATAACATCCTTCATCTTCATATTCATTTAGATTCCTTGCTAATTGTTATGCAATTGAATGGAATTTATCGTGTGCATATTCATGCCCTATTTAGAAAATATCTATGAATCAAGCTTTTGGCACGTGAATTAGAATCCATTGCATTCAGTCATGTTCCTAGAGCACAAAATCACTATGTAGATATAATTGAAAATAAAATTCTATATTGGAATTTATCACATGCATATAACAAAATACAACCATAATATCAACAATGGTGAACCACAATCATCATCTATAGAATATTCATAACCATATTATGCATCGTCACATAAAAAACATAAGTGTTTCCGGACCACTACTCTAAATACATCTGACATGCCCATAGCATGTTACATAACCAAAAATAGGACCCATGTGTCCCTATCCCTAATCACTATCTGGAGTAAAATTCATAAGATGTCCTTTGACTCATATACAAGTTGCCTAGAGGAGGGGGATAAGTGTTGGAGGAACTGGTCCCCCTTGAGGGTGACCATAAATTGTCTGAAGAAGAGCTTACGAGGATGGGTGTGAAAGGGATCCAATGATACCGTCGATGTCATGAGATTCCCCTGTATTGATCAGCGGTTGTCATTGATGTCAACCCAAGCAACACCAGGGGTTAACCCAATATTGCATGGGATTTTTGACCTGCCAAATTAATATATTCTGGGTAAATAATGCTTTTTATGGTTTCAACTTGTCGAGATGTTTCCGTTGATATATGGCACACCATGTAATTCTTCACGGTTTGAGAGATATTTATGTTTGAAGTTTGTACCCCCAGTTAGTGGGCTAAAACCCCATGGGGTTGGGGCATGGGTCATTGAAAAGTCATAATTAATATTTTTTATGCTCCTAAAATCCCTTCCACGTTCACTTGTTGAAGCCCCTCTCAACTTAAGCATTCATATAAATTGTGATCTTCATTTCCTCCTTCAGCGGGGGGGTGGGGGGATTTAACATCGAAATTTGTCATCTTGGAATTTTCGCTCTAAATTTTTTTCTACGAATGTTCGGAAAGTTTGAGAAACTTTTATGAGGTGAAGGGCGAAATCCTGAGGAAGATGCTGTAAAAATTTTCGATCAAGTTGCGCAATATTTTTGGAGATATGATTTGTGGAAGTCAAGGTTTTTGTAGACTCCTGAAATTCATCTCAAAGAAGTGACCTTAGTAAAATCATCATAACTCTCTCTCTGAGTATCAGATTTGAATTCCATAAAAAGTGGTAGATAGTTCACAGTTCGTAGTTTTTTCTCTATTAATTTTAGAGCGAAATGAAGAAACAGTGACATGTTTCACGCCGTAAAAGTGTGCTCTGCTGAAACAGTC